>JAODKM010000008.1:19296409-19308534 GCA_026780845.1 Petrocephalus sullivani | reverse complement strand
AAGGGGGGAGACAACAACAAAAGGGGGGGGGTGTTTTGGAAAGGGGGGGGGGGGAGGAAAGAAGGGGGGGGGGGGGAAAAAAAAAAAAAAAACCCAGAAAGGGGGGGGAGGGGGGGGGGGGGGGGGGTAACGGCTGAGGGGAACGACAACAACCGCACAGAGAACCACGGGAACAAAGAGGATCCTCCCGCCCGGAGTGGCTTCCTACGATTGGCTGCCTCCGTCCCGTGACTCCGCCCCCCAGTCCAAGATTCCATACTTTATGTGAAATAGTGGCACCATCGTTGCGGGATCCGTCTGCAAGCGGCCAGGCTCACCCTGTCTGCTCACAGATGCAGCTATGAAGTTTTGCTTGCCTTCTTCTTGCCTTTTTTATTTATTAATTTTTTAAATGTAATGTTATTTGTTGCGAGCTGGAGATTTGGCAGGCGGGCTGGGGAGGGGGCGGGGAGTTAGGAGGAAGGGCTCGCGGCAGTCGAGGCGTGGGGAGTGAAGTAGATTTTCTTTTTGGGACTCCTGAAAGCAAGCTGGCGGAGCCGGGCCGTGCCGAGCCGTGCCAAACAGCCGATTTCCTATTCAGTGAGTCATATATCACTGACCCGCCCTCTGCTCCTGACAGAATGACACGTGTCATTTATCAAACGGGCCTCGCCAGACACGAGAGGGACAGGGGGAGGGGGACTGAGATGGGGCCCGTCCCTCCAGCCTCGCTGAGGCAGGGGGTCCGAGCTACGCCCCCGCAGATTGGCCTTTCGGTCGCCACGGCGGCCGACGCGTGGGCGGAGCCAGGTCACATTGCGAGAGGCGTTGTGTAGCCTAGGAGAGTCGGGTGCTGCTCCCTGGGGGGGAATGTGAGCGGTATGTATAGGGGACATATGTGACAGTAAAAATCTGGGGGATGGGAGTGTTGTTTTTCACGATGGTGGGTTTTTGGGAAAGTTTGCAGGTGTGTTTTTGCCTCTAGCTGCGTTTGACCGACTCTGTGAGTCCGCCTTAGGTGCTGTACCTGTAGTGTGTATGTGAATGCTCAAGTGTGTGTGTGTACACGTGTGTGTGTGTGTGAGAGTGTGTCTGTGTGTGTATGCACGTGTGCGCGCGGCGCCCTCTGGAGCCCGGCTGACAGGCATCACTCTGGCCCACGGCAGCTCGCTGGGGGTTGTGTAAACGAATCCGGGCCTCTCTCGGTTTCTCCTTGATCCTGAACGCGCATTACTGAAGACGGATGTTTCTTAAAAAAAGATTGATGATGGATATGAGGCTTATGGTGCCATTTATCATTTTGAATATTATTTAGACTCGGAGAGTAAAGCTGTAACTCGAGAGCCGGGCGAGTGGGACTGAGGGGGAGCCGGGCCCTGCACCCTGTGATGGATGGCTCTGCGTTCTGCGTGTTTGTTACCAGATACGGGCCAGGCCCACTGCTGGCCTAATGGGCCCCACTTTGCTGCCTGCTTTCCTTGCTTTTGTGAAAGTGCCGGGCAGACGTTTAAGGAACGGGCCCGATTTGCCCCTCTCAGAATTCGGTCTGGGATTCTGCGTTTCTCCTTCGCTTTCGTTTGGTCGGACCTTTGCCTGAGACACACCAGTGTCACCGCTGTTAATTAGGAGGCAGGGAAAATTCAGTGATTGGTTTTATTTTCCGGGGGGTTCATGCCTACTATTCTGCATGGATTCCAAACAGAACATGTGCTCACCTCGTCACGCCTTCCTTTTTCCTTCTGCGTCCGCGACAGAGATTTGTTACAATTATTTTATTCCTGGAAATTAATGAGCCATTTTCCACATTTTTCCCCTTCCTGAAACGACAGGATAATCCATCTGGTCAGCTTATAAAGTGTTAACTAGCTGCTCTCTGATCAACAGGCATCAGTCGGCCGAGTTAGTCACCCTCCCGATGTCCTGACCGCCGTGTGGGCGGAGTCCCGGGGAGGGCTTCTTCTCAGACAGCCGGTGGCATCGTCTCTGTCCCTCGCCATGTCCCAGGCAGAACCTGATCCTCGTTCTTTAATTATTTTTTTGCCGCCACAAAAGAGCAAATATTATACAAACGGAAAAGTACAGTAGGGGTCAGGCGGGGGCCAGCTCTGCCTGGCCTCCATAATAGGAAAGGCTTGTTTTGCTTTGCCTCTCTTCTCACCCCCCTTTCCCGTTTTATAGCAGCAGACATGATTTATGGTAGCCATCCGTCTTTGGGACTCATCCATCACCTCCTGGTTGCTAGGCAATCATGGAAGCAGCTGTTTGCTCCGAATCAGACAGAAACACTGTCAGTCATCGGCGGCAGGTGAATAACATTAGGGACAAGCCATTGTCAGAGGGAATAATTAATCAATGGCAGAAAAGATAATTAAAAAGATATGACCCTTTCAAGTACTTGCTCTGGGTTACCGGGGGAAGGAGGGGTTGTGAGGAAGCCGCCGGTTCCCCCCCTCGCCCCTGGCTCGCGTCTCCTGCCCGCCCCCACACTTTTCCGGTAGGCTCTGGGTCAGAATCTCGCCGCTTTCCCGTGATGCGTACAGTATGTTTTATAAGCAGCGCCGTTGTAACTGTGACCTCTTGTCGATCTCTTTGATGCCTGCTGTCTTTCAGTTTGGGGGTGGGGGTGGCTCTGTTGCCACGTCAGGGGCTTTTCCTGTCACTAGAGGAGGGCATACTGAGGACAGGAAGCCGGGGTCGAGAAAAGGGCCACTGACACCCCCTCCCAGATGGGTGGAGACCAGGCCTGTGCAGTAGGGTTACTCTGCTGCTAATACCTGTGCAGACACCGTAACCCTGTGCAGTAGGGTTACCCTGCTGCTAATACCTGTGCAGACTCCCTAACCCTGTGCAGTAGGGTTACTCTGCTGCTAATACCTGTGCAGGCTCCCTAACCCTAACTCTAACCCTGTGCGGTAGGGTTACTCTGCTGCTAATACCTGTGCAGACACCCTAACCCTAACCCTGTGCAGTAGGGTTACTCTGCTGCTAATACCTGTGCAGACACCCTAACCCTAACCCTGTGTGGTAGGGTTACTCTGCTGCTAATACCTGTGCAGACACCCTAACCCTAACTCTAACCCTGTGCGGTAGGGTTACTCTGCTGCTAATACCTGTGCAGACTCCCTAACCCTAACTCTAACCCTGTTCGGTAGGGTTACTCTGCTGCTAATACCTGTGCAGACACCCTAACCCTAACCCTGTGCGGTAGGGTTACTCTGCTGCTAATACCTGTGCAGACACCCTAACCTTAACCCGGTACGGTAGGGTTACTCTGCTTCTAATACCTGTGCAGACACCCTAACCCTAACCCTGTGTGGTAGGGTTACTCTGCTGCTAATACCTGTGCAGACTCCCTAACCCTAACTCTAACCCTGTGCGGTAGGGTTACTCTGCTGCTAATACCTGTGCAGACACCCTAACCCTGTGCGGTAGGGTTACTCTGCTGCTAATACCTGTGCAGATACCCACCCACCAGATAAGGATCCCACGCAGGTGGTGAGTTATGTTCTGGGGTTAGGGTAATTGATAGTTTTGACCTCCTACACATAGGGGGCAGCCTTACGTTTAAAGACATGAATTTTGAACACATAGGCTGTCAGACCATGCCTCAGGATGATCCCTGTGCATGATGCTTAGTTGGCTGTGTTCATGAAGCACCAATAAATAAATAAGGTACAATCTGCCTCTGTCCTCCCTTCAAGCCAGCTGGAGGACGTGACTCCTTCCCCTGAAGCCCAAAGTTACCACTGATCTTGCTGTTCTGGATCGACGTGGTCATACATAATTAGTGACAGGGAGAAGGTTCAGCTGAAGCAGACAGATCATGCTGGATGAGACAGAAAAGCCACACCGGACATTATTTCCTATATATTTCCTCCTGCTGGAATGTTCTGCTGTGTTTCTCCGTAGCTCACCTGCCTGATTTGTTCTGTTTTATCTGTAGGATATCTTTGTCTGCTCTGTGCTGGTCGCTTCTCATACCCCAGTGTTGAGAGCTGCTTGCCATGGATGCCTGCAGCAATGCACTCTGGGATATGTGTGCTTCCACTGCCGTGTCTGCCGCAGCTCAGCTGCCAGGTTGCTGGCTGTTCCTGTGAATGATGCTCACGTTTTCTTCTCTCTCCAATGAGGGGCAATGTGATTGGAGGAATGGAGGCCCCTCCCACCCGGGAAGGAGGGCGTAGTAATGGAGCCGCATTGCTTGCTTGCTTGCCCACCGCCCGGGCTCTCCCCTGGGCATGACATGGCTTTGGTCCCGCCGGCCATCGCGCTGCCAATGCGAGGCCACGCGACAGAGAACTTCCAACCTGCTTGGCCTGGTTTGGCCCACTGAACAAGCCAGCCTGCTCACCGCAGTGCCAGGGAGAGCACTGCGAGAATCCGGGCTCGCGGGCACACACCCAGAGTCTACATTTGAGAGTTTATCAGCATGTGCACATTAAGCATACAGTTACTACAATCTCTGCATGTCCTTCTGACTACAGGGAAACACACATTAAACACAGAACACAAATTAAGGTGCTAAAACACCTAAAACAGTCAAATTAAGCTGTAAGTCAATGAGATGATAAATCATGGCAATATGTAAACATGGTGCAATGTAAACATATAATTCGACATAACCATATACCGTGGATATTGTGAATGGTGCGCAGGAGTAGTTAGATAAGACGCAGGTCATTGGCCACAGACAGAGAAGTGTGTGTAAGTGGCCGGGTCTGTCAGATCCGTCGTTCATCTGTCCCCGGAGAGGGGAAGGGCCGCCCGATACCTAGGAAAGGACACGCTGCTTCCTTCTGCCAAAGAACGGTGTGCAGGTCAGCAGTCATGCAAAAGCATTTTTTGTTTGTCTGTGTTACTTTTGATCAGAGAGATCTGACTGTGCTGGGTAGTGTACACAGCCGATTTCTGTCTGACACGGGCTGACTATCCGCGTATCCATCAGGCTGCGTGCTGTGCACTTGCGCTTCATACATTAGCATCTCTTCTCCGTTAATTTGCCATCGGCGTCGCCTGGCGGATGCTGCCTCACCTGTCCTGCCGCTCAGGCGTGGCGCTTGGGCTGTGGTGATGTCATCTCTTTTGCACAGGGGAGGCGAGCACGGTGAAAGGCCTGCTTTACGGTTTAAATAAAGCTTGCCTCTAAAAATAAACCGTTTTTAGGGCGATGTACTACGGTACACACACAAAACAGTCTGCTGGGTGCTTTTTTATCAGGTCGTTCTTTTCCTGGTCTGAAGGCAGCATGTTCCGCTGACCGTTGCCTCTCCACGGCTTGCTGTTGCCCCTCACTGTTACTGACTCCCAGTAATGACACACTACTCGTGTGCGTTTCCCTCTGCCCTGTAAAATATTGGGAACATGGATCCACTGTCCATACTCATTCGAGGAGGGTCAGAAATGGTATTAGACACAGGAAGAAGAGTGAGCGAGTTAGAAAGGTCAGAGGTCAGAGGTCATGGAAAGGCTGCTAGACACAGTATAGCACAAAAGGTAGGTGTTTTGCGGGGCCTGGGTCCATCAGGTCTGCAGCTGGTACTAATACACACCCTGTCCCATGTAGTAAACACACGCCAAGTACGTTGCCGAGCATAGAACAGGATGTTCACTCCTTAATGTTACCACCAGTGTCTTACCGAATGTCTTAGCATATCCCTGTAGCTTTAGAAACTCTCACCGAACATAAAAAGGGGTCTTAAAATCCCAAATGACAGACCGTGCAATTGATGACAGCCTGTAACACATCTTAGCATGCTAGGTCATCGCTGGGAATCGTGTTCACAGCCAAGTTCAGGGTCCGTGTGGAACGTCATCCATACCTGTCCCCTAGCAGAAATCCCAAGTGTAAATGCCACGGATGTGCTGGGTATCATTAGCAGGTGGACATCACCATCATCGTTATTATCATCCCGTAATCAAGCTCCTTATTTGCAGCTTCACTGAGGTTCTCTTCCTGGTCTGCTCTCTAACGTTGTTTGTGGGTCATTTGGGCTGCCCAGAAGGCAATCCCTTCATTTTGTTTTGGAGGCTCGCTGGACCCTGGGTCACATTCCTAATGTATCAGCTAAGTGATTATTTTCAGCTAAATTTGAAAAAGCAGATTCAGATTTTAGAAAATCCAGAAGACCACAAGAAGTCATCAGTACATGAGACGCTCCAGTTTGATGCTCAGACATGTGACCATGGCATTGACTGCATTATTGTAGGTCCTGTGGTTAAAAGCATATGTATTTTAGTGCAGATCCTGTATGTATCTGCTGCTTTGTGTTATGGAGAAAAAGCCATATTATGTTAAACATCGTTATGGTTAGCATTGTAGCTAACACGACAACGTTTGAAAGCGATTCAGCAATGTGGGGCTAGTTTAACGGTTTGTTAGCATATTCTGCTGAAAAATCACGTCAGCGTTAATGTTCTTTCTTTTCTTAAAACACAATTAACCAAATCGATTTTGCATATTTTAATCCTGCATTTCTTATAGTAGTAATCGTATCATCCCTGGTGAGCCGACATGTCTAAGAAACATCTAGCTAGCTTTGCGCCGCGCCCCCACAACAGCACAGAATCCAACCTCGGACACATAGGCCAAATTAAATCATCTATTCACATTAATCAAGCTGTTGAAACGGAAACGGCAGTTGACGAGTTTCATTGACTAGCTATGATTTTTAGCAAGCTTTACCTTGTCCCTCGTGATGAATTTAATTTATTACAGTGCAGAAAACAACAGCTTATATATATGCCTGATTTACCCGATTAATCACAATTTAACCGATTATGTGCAAGTGCTGCAAGTCGCATCAAGCATTTCTGTATATGTAGCAAAAATGTAATATTTATTTGAATTGATAATTGCAGAAAACAATTCAGGCAATTGCTGTAGTGAAGGTCTTTCTGTAACCTTAACAGTTGTAATGTGGAATTTGTTTGAATGCCGGTCAGAAAGTTGCCTTTGGAGGAGGTTAAAGAACTGGGAACTGCCCCCCCCCCCCAACATTGGCCCGACGTGTCGAAAAATGACATGCTTGCCCCGATCTGCAGCCAGGGAGCACGGAGAACATTGGGGCAGCGCTGCGCGAATAGGCCAGCGTCGCGGTTATCGTCGCATCCTGACAGCGACACCTGCAGAACATTAATGCGCGTGATGGGTCCTGTCTGCTCCGCTGCGCTCTACAATGCAGATAAGGCTCTGCATCCTCGCAGATAGCGCCCGCCGCATTATCTCCCGCGCCCGCTCGACGGCGCCGTTTACCCCTTATTTATCGTTTGGGGGTGCCTCTGGCGGCCCGCTAACCTGTAGAGAAGGGACTGAACAAAAGCAGGAGGGTGCGGAATCCATTTTGTTAAGGGTACAGCCCAGACCGGGGGGAAAGGTTCCTGTCTGATTGTTCTAGCAACAAAGAGGACCTTCATGACAGGAGATTCTCAGACACAGAAGCATGGAAACGCCTAAGCCCAGTACCACACCATTTATGAGCCGCTTAGTCGGCGACTTCCCTCTGGAAACAGCGCTGGGGGGCTGTCTCAACGTCTGGGAGCGCTGTACCTAATGCTCGTCTGGATCTCCGACAACCGTGATGTCGGGGGGGCGGGGTCCCACTGTTTCCAGCCTCTCTTCTTCTCACAGTAGTTGCATCATCTAGTCTTTCCCTGTTGCCCCAGGGATGGGTTGGGGCGTTAGCCGCCATAGCGCCATGCATTGCCCCCCCCGTTGTGAGCATGCCCGCCCGCCCAGCCAAGCTGCACGCGGCGTGTTACAACGTAGTGCCTGCGGAGGGTGTTTTTCACAGGGTTAAGTGCCAGTGGGATGTGCAGACGCTCCTGTCTGCATGTGTGTGTGTGTCGGTTTCTGCTTACAGCCCCCCCTCCCCAATAAAACATACTTGCTGATTGTGATTGGAGGTTAATGGCCCCAGAGGATGCTGGGAAATTAGAATTGGAGGGGCTTGCCAGGGACTGTGGCTTCGCCCTTGGTTAGGGGCCATCCAGAAGAGCTCTTCAGCTTACACATGTCAGGTCTGGGTCTTTGGCAGTCTGACCCCTGCCCCCACATTGTTCTGATGTATTTTTTTCTATAACTCCAAGTAATAGATCATAATTAAAATACACCAGTATACTTCTGTATTGCATGCACTTTTTCCTAAATCTCGATTGACCCCCCCAAGGTGAAGCATGTTAATGACATGTAGCTGTAGGAAGCTATGCTGTGTGATGACACAGAAAATAGTTGGGGGGGCAGGGCCACACGGCCTGGACTGGCTGCCCCACACTATCACAGATCGGATTTCTCCTCATCGCTGATCAGACGACTAACCAGAACTAAGTAACACGTCTAAGGACACAGTGGCCATTACACCGTGACCAGATCAGATAGGCTCGCGCTCAGAGGCTTGTCCTATAAAATCAAAAATCACTTTTAAACTGGCTGAGATAAGCTTGAGTTATTTTAAACCAGGTGAGTTCAGCTTTAGTAAATTTTGGATTCTACAGCCTTGAGTAAAATTTAATTAGCAAAGTTATAAATAAAGGTAGTCTACATTTGACAGGTTATTATACGTGAAACTTATGATGGCTTGTATAAATGAAAATGAACGATTCATTACAGCTCTCAGAAAAGTGTGCGTACACAGGAAGGGGCATCCTGAACCTGGGATCCCTGCGTATCATTTTAAATGCTTAACGCTTCCTCACATTCATGATGATTATTGTCTTTGAAATGACGCCGCGTAGATCTAGCCTAAAAGAGAGGGGGAGGAGCACTGGAGACATTTAGTGAAACCTGTGGAAACGGAATTTTGTGAAAAGTGGCAGGAGACACGCAGATCCAAGGTGGCATGAGGAAAGGGGAATAAGCCTAGCCAGCTAGCTCACCTGTAGGTGGCGCTAGTGAGTGCATTGTGTTGCAGCGCGGTTGATGGACTTGCCACTCTCTGTTCGTCCCCGCCTGCCCCCCTCCATCCCCCCCATCAATGTGAATGTGTTCCCTGTCATGTTGCAGTCATGATGTTGGCCTCAATAGTGTCTTAATTATGCATCCTGTTTACATCCTTTTGTGCTCTGTTTCGGCACGTAGCCCCCTGTCCCTCCTACCCCAGTGGTGGAGTGAGAGGCGGGCACTAGGGAGTGTCAGTATCACGCGTTTTCACCGCTGCCCCCCTGGGTGTCATGTGACCCATTCTGAAGGGGGAGGGGGGGGGTGAAGAGTCCATTCTACTTTATTTTGACTCTGTTGTGAATGCAGCGCAGAATGCTGGCAAAGAGATGTGTCTGCCTGCATGTGTGTGCATCTGTTCATGTGCATGTGCTTGTGTGTGTGTGTGCATTTGTCCATTTGCGTGTGCCTGCATGTGTGTCTGTGTCCATGTGCGTGTCCCTGTGTGTGTGTCTGTGTTCATGTGCGTGTGCCTGTGTGTGTGTCTGTATCCATGTGCATGTGCCTGCATGTGTGCCTGTGTCCATGTGCGTGTCCCGGTGTGTGTGTCTGTGTTCATGTGCGTGTGCCTGCATGTGTGTCTGTGTCCATGTGCGTGTGTCTGTGTGTGTGTCTGTGTCCATGTGCGTGTGCCTGCGTGTATGTGGTGTATTGGGGGTGTAATGGTGCCGGTTTCCCACAATTCAGTATGATTCATGGTTTTTGTCCGCGTTAACAGTATGGTTTTGGTATTTTTATATTTACGAAGAAAATAAAAACATATCACTCTTTAATTTAAATGAACTCTATTTTTATTTTCACTGCCTATTTTATACTTTATCATTTAAATAAAGTTTAAAAGTGAACTACATGTCTAAGCATTTTGTGTTCTACATTTTGACAACCTGAAAGTTATTTGCCTTCTCTATTTTATTTAAATAGACTACATACTGATATAGGCAATATTAAATGTACAAATATAATTATCAGATTTAATTTGATAAGAACATAAATGAAGTTAAGCATATCACTGTTAAAAAATAATCACAGGCACAGTAAGTGTACCTGGATGATGACTGGATAGATGATAGATGTGTGTATGGATGGGTTAGGGTTAGGGTTAGGGTTAGGGTTAGGGTCAGAACACTGAATGTCTCTTTATGCCGCAGACCCATAAAAAGGGGGCAAACGAATGCTATGTGGTGAGTCATTTTAATAAAGAAGATGACACTCTTTTAAAACAAAACACTTCATTTATTAGTTGCCTCTATTGGTTTAATGCTAGGAGGCCCGTTATTCCCCACTTCATATCCCCATCCTGCCTCCCCATTGGAATCCCCGGGGGGGCAGTGGCCCCGGGAGGTCCTCGCCGCGCCCGCCTTCACCATTCTCCCCATCTTGGTGTTTTTATTGTCGTTTTACTTCCTTTGAGGCGTAAAGTAAATGTGTGTCAAATGTGTGTGTGTGTGCCCTGGTGCCCGTATGCCCATGCAGAAACACAGCAGTAAGAGCAGCCCTCTTACTCCATCAGGACCAGCCGCTCTGGCAATTTCACAAATTTCACAGCGGAGAGGCTTGACTGCAGTATGAAATGCTAATTAAAAGGCTGTAAAAATCTTTCCCCCCTTTTTTCCTGGAGGGCAAAAGTGCGTGTCTGTGCCGCCGTGCTGCATGGCCGCTGATCGATGGGGTGCAGAGCTGCCCCCTGCATGCCGCCCCGCACCGGGAGCTGATTTGTGTGCCCATTTGGTAAATATTGTGCATCCTCCAGCAAGTGGACTTTTATGGAATTAGGGAAGAACATCTGTTAAATTCGGTGGATTGAAGCCTCATTAGCTCAGCATACATGTCGGGCCCGTAAACAGATTCATATTTCAGTGTGTCATCCCGGGAAGGCGGGCGGGAGCGGGCGGGCCGCGCCATCTCAGCTTTACATTAATAACGTGTGATTGAGCAGAACATTAACGGGTAAAGTGCCCACTAAGACCACATGTGTGTCATGCATGATGAAACGAAAGCATGATTTAATCGCCTGCGCGCATGGAGGGTGGGGGGTCCCTGTCTGCGGTCGCAGAATCTGACATGCCATAACGTTGGATTCAAACCTCCACCTGAATCGTTTCCGTTCTGAACAGGAAGCATGAACAGGTGAATTTAGGGGCGGGGGGTGTCTCTGCTCCTTTGGCTGTGTGACGGCTTCGATCAGTGGGCAGGAAATGACATCGTCACTGTGGCCACATGAAAAACTGGTGTTTGTCTCTTTAAAGGCTGTGTCCAGTCGCTTCTTCTCAGTATGAGCTGAGCTCCCATCACTTTTTATTAGCTAAATAAATCACCTTTGTTGTCAATCAAGCCGCAGAGAATAATTGGATATGGTTGAAGCCTTGCGTGATGGATTATAAATCATTCAAGATTAAATTAAAAGATAATGCACAAACTTAATGGTTTGTGTTTTGCAGCCTAAATTGCCTCGCAGCGCCGCTCCTTTGCTGCTTTATTGCGGCCCGTTTTTCTTCCTGCAAACCGTACGGATTTCAGACGTTATTACCACTGACCGCAGCCGAGGTAGCCCCCCTGCCTGCTTCCCCGTCGCCTGACGTCTGACCTTCCTGCCCCGGCTCAGGTGGGCCTGTGCTTGCTGCTCCGGACGCGTAAAGTCAGGAGTCGGACACAGAGCAATCTCTCTGCTTCCCGGCCGCTCCGGTATGCCGAATGCCGGACCCAAGAAGACAATGATAAGAGTAGGGGCGGGGGGGGGCGGGGGGGCGTCCTCTCCATTTGGCGAGAGACCCGGCAAATTTCTGCCCTGCCGTTGACAGACCCCGCATTATCATAATTGTCTCTGTCTACATGATAGGACAGTAAAATAATAATGTCAGTTTATTTGGAGCCCCCCCGCAGGCCGAGTGGCGTCTTTTCATCAGGCCTGTCCGGAAAGATCTACGCGGGATGCTGGGTAATGGACACCCGACGACAGGGCGAATCTCGCGCGGAGAAGGAGAGGCCCGCCGCTCGCCGCGTGCCCATTAGGGTCCCCCCCGCGCCACGCGACCTGACTGACGCGCCTGTCGCCGGCCTAAATCAGCTGAGCGCCCACGCTTAAGATTGCGTATTATGGCTGGAAGTGGCTATTATTCGGCCCGTAACGTTTGTGTTAGGAGGTGCACGGGGGGGGGGGGGGGGGCGGAGGGGGGGGAAGAGGTGGAGGCCCCCCCGAAGCGGGCGCCGCCCCCAC
>JAODKM010000008.1:19257615-19282239 GCA_026780845.1 Petrocephalus sullivani | reverse complement strand
GAGTGTGTACTGGGGGTCCGGAGCAGAGCCAGAGTGTGTACTGGGGGTCCGGAGCAGAGCCAGAGTGTGTACTGGGGGTCCGGAGCAGAGCCAGAGTGTGTACTGGGGCCCAGAGCAGACCACGGCTGTTTAACATCCATCTAACTGGCTGCTTCCTCCATAATCAGTGGTTGTCATGGACACAAAAGGGATCCTGTGTCGAAAATCAGACCCGGCACATTTTAAGCCTCATCTTATTTCTCCCTGTTAAAAACATTTAACCTAACATTGAATCTATTTTTTTTTCTTTTGTAGTTACAATTATGTACAGAACCTCTTGGCTCTTCTGGGAAACAGACCTTTTTTATGATTAAAATATATTGCTATTCACTCCGACAAGCACATAATATTACGGGCATTACCAAGGTAACAATAATAATAACAATAATAGTAATGAAAATCCTTCCTAGAATTTTTTATGAATTATTCAATTACCAAATTTGACAGTGGGTAATTCTGCACCGAAACATTTTTATTTACAATCAATTTTCTTTACAAACCATTAAGAATAATTAAAGTCAGAAGATGCTCCCAACATCATCATGAGAAACCCAGTGCAGAAGGTGGACAGAATAAAGTTTGAATCCGTAATTGACACAGATATATTTCATTTGGGGTGATTTGCTGTTTAAAATTTCATATATGTTTGGCTTATTTACAAAGAATGAGCATTGGATCTATAATGAGTGAAAATGCATGCTTAATTTAAATGGTGGATATGTCTGCTCACAAATGCATTAGGGACTGAAGAAGCGTAGGACATATTAATTGACAGACAGGAACTGCCGTCTCGGAGGTTGATACGAGTAATTTATTACTTTAGAAATGAATGCCACCTCCAGAATGTGCTTCATTAATTTCAAATTTAGTTTTAATTTCAAGCTGTTGCCCCTTGAGAAGAATAAGTTGGCAAATTATGTTTGAAGAGAGATTTTTCCCTATTTCTGCAATAAAAGATGGAAATGGAAAAACTTTCTATTGTTCACCTGGTGGAATAGATAAAAAGGGACAGTTGTTAAGAGGATTTACACAAACAGTTTTTTTACACTGTGTGTGTGTGTGTGTATACAGTACATAGGGCATCCGCTAGGTCCACCGTTGCTAACTTGACGCCTGTCTTCCACAGCATATGTTCCCGATGAGTTGAAGGAGGTGGCCATGTTGGATGAGGACCCTGAGGAGGACGACTCAGCCGTGGAAGAA
The DNA here is from genome assembly GCA_026780845.1 of Petrocephalus sullivani. Classification (NCBI taxonomy): domain Eukaryota; kingdom Metazoa; phylum Chordata; class Actinopteri; order Osteoglossiformes; family Mormyridae; genus Petrocephalus; species Petrocephalus sullivani. The sequence continues at coordinate 19,280,997 of JAODKM010000008.1, read as the reverse complement.
GAGCCCCCGGTCAAGTTCTTGTGCCCAGAGAAGGACTTTCTCCCAAAGGACACGTCACAATACCAGGACTCCCCTGTGGCCGACTTCTCGGGCCATGAGATCGATAGTGAGTCCCACCTGAGTGAGTCGAGTGACCGCATGTCTGACTTTGAGAGTGCCTCCGTCAAGAATGAGGAGGAGGCGGTCAAGGAGCCCCCTATGGCAGCTGCATCTGCTGCTGCCACCAGCGAGGGCTCCTCTGCCGGCCCAGACAGCCTGGAGCAGATGAAGGCCATCTACACCAGCTTCCTGACTAACTCCTACTGGTCCTCGCTCAACTTGAACCTCACCCAGCCACCAGCGGAAAGCCAGCAGCACAGCAGCAGCAGCAGCAGTAGCAGCAGCAGCAGTAGCTGCGGCAGTGGGAGCTATGACTGGCATCAGTCCGCCATGGCCAAAACCCTCCAGCAGGTGTCCCAGAACCGCCTTCACCAGGAGCCCAGCCTCTTCAGTACCGTGCAGCTCTACCGCCAGAGCACCAAGCTCTACGGCTCCATCTTCACCGGTGCCAGCAAGTTCCGCTGCAAGGACTGCAGCGCTGCCTATGACACCTTAGTGGAGCTGACCGTGCATATGAATGAGACGGGCCACTACCGCGATGACAACCACGAGACAGACAGCAACGGCACTAAGCGCTGGTCCAAGCCGCGCAAGCGCTCCCTCCTGGAGATGGAGGGCAAAGAGGATGCCCAGAAGGTCCTCAAGTGTATGTACTGTGGACACTCCTTTGAGTCCTTGCAGGACCTGAGTGTCCACATGATCAAGACGAAACATTACCAGAAAGTGCCTCTCAAGGAGCCCGTAACCCCTGTGGCAGCCAAAATTATATCCTCCTCCCGGAAGAGGGCCCCCATTGACTTGGAACTGCCCAGTTCCCCAGATTCATCAGTGGGGACCCCTAAACCAACCCTGACTGACCCAAACGATGCCTTGCAAAAGGTCTCCAACCCCTACAGCACGCCCAACAATAGGTACGGACACCAGAATGGTGCCAGCTACACCTGGCAATTTGAGTCGCGGAAGTCACAGATACTGAAGTGCATGGAGTGCGGCAGCTCCCACAACACCCTACAAGAGCTGACAGCCCACATGATGGTCACCGGTCACTTCATTAAAGTCACAAACTCTGCTATTAAGAAAGGGAAGTCCAGTATGGAGACCCCTGTCACGCCCACATTGAGCACCCCAACCGAGGAGAAGGTTCAGTCTGTGCCACTGGCTGCCACAGCCTTTTCCCCGACACCCACTGCCCCGCCCTCCAGCACCTCCCCTAAACTTTGCATCGAGATAAAAAAAGAGGAGAAGGAGGTGGAGTGCTCAAAGGAAATAAGTAGCAGTAAAGACAAGATGCTTGCAAATGAAGAAGAGGAGAAATTTGACATTTCCTCCAAGTACCACTATCTGACGGAGGAGGACTTGAAGGAGAGTCCAAAAGGGGGACTTGACATCCTGAAGTCACTGGAGAACACAGTGACATCTGCCATCAACAAAGCACAGAATGGCACCCCAAGCTGGGGAGGTTACCCAAGCATACATGCTGCCTACCAGCTGCCCAACATCATGAAACTCTCCCTGGGCACTTCAGGGAAAAACTCTCCACTGAAATACATGTTTACAGGAGGAGAAATTCTATCACCAACCAAAAGCCAGACTTTGGTCTCTCCCCCTAGCAGCCAGACATCTCCTTTGCCAAAAAACAATTTCCATGCCATGGAGGAACTAGTGAAGAAGGTCACAGAGAAAGTGGCTAAGGTGGAGGAGAAAATGAAGGACTCTGAGAAGAAGGCCTCCCCACTGAGAGGGACTTCACCCTCTCCCTGTAGCAGTGAAGCGGGAGAATCGGTAGCCAGTGACTCACCCAAAGACCCCAGGGTGAAAACCCCAGAAAACAGCAACAGCAGCAAGGAGGCTAACAGCGATGGCCTCACCAAGAGCCCACTGGAGAACGGGGCCGACTCCTTGAGGATTCCCAGCTCAACTCTGTGCAACAGCACTGCCATCATCACTGACCACCCGCCTGAGCAGCCCTTTGTCAACCCTCTAAGTGCGCTTCAGTCAGTCATGAATGTCCACCTTGGCAAAGCAGCTAAACCGGCACTGCCAGCCCTGGACCCCATGAGCATGCTCTTCAAAATGAGCAACAGCCTGGCAGAGAAGGCTGCAGTGGCCACACCTCCTGCGCAGACCAAAAAAATAGAGCACCTGGACCGCTATTTTTACCACGTCAATAATGACCAGCCCATCGATCTCACCAAAGGCAAGAGTGACAAAAGCTCCTCTTTGGGCTCTGGGCTCCTGTCGCCTACATCAACGTCGGCATCGGCATCTCCCTCATCTACCGTGACAACAGCCAAGACATCCGCTGTTGTGTCGTTCATGTCCAACTCCCCACTGCGTGAGAACGCCCTGTCAGACATTTCTGACATGCTGAGGAACCTGACAGAAAGCCACACGTCAAAGTCCTCCACACCCACCAGCCTGTCTGAGAGATCGGACGTGGAGGGCACGACTCCAGAGGAGCCAGAAGAGGTCAACCCGGCCCAGAAGCGCAAGGGCCGGCAGTCCAACTGGAATCCCCAGCACCTGCTGATTCTACAGGCCCAGTTTGCAGCCAGCCTACGGCAAACGTCTGACGGAAAGTACGTCATGTCAGACCTTAGCCCCCAGGAGCGGATGCACATCTCCCGCTTCACAGGCCTCTCCATGACCACCATCAGTCACTGGTTAGCCAATGTCAAGTACCAGTTGAGGAGGACGGGCGGGACCAAGTTTTTGAAGAACCTGGACTCGGGCCACCCAGTGTTCTTCTGTAATGACTGCGCCTCTCAGATACGGACTCCGTCTACATACATCAGCCACCTGGAATCACACCTGGGCTTCCGGCTGAGAGACCTGGCTAAACTATCCGGTGAGCCGTTCGGCAGCAAAGTGGCGCACCACGCCCCGGGCTCGGCCGAAAAACTGTTTTCTGCCCCTTCCCCTTCATCCTCACCCGACGAGGACGGCACCGGCACCTCGTACCAGTGCAAGCTCTGCAACCGGACTTTTGCGAGCAAGCACGCTGTCAAGCTCCACCTCAGTAAGACCCATGGCAAGTCGCCGGAAGACCACCTCCTTTACGTGTGCGAGCTGGAGAAGCAGTAGCACTGCGTCAAGCACCTCCCTGCTCCCTCTCATGCTCGAGTCTTTTTAACCGAAGTTTTTAAAAAGAAGAAAAAGAAGTATTAAGAGGTGATAAACTGCACAATGATGCCATTTAGCTACTGTTTAGTTATGGCACACGGACATGAATTATCTGGCCCAAAAACATTTCTTCTTCTCCTTCTTCTGTTTTTTTTTTTTTTAAGATTTATTTTTGAACTGTACAGTGTTTAATATAGAGGTGCTGCATAATCCACTGTTGTTACTGGTAAATATGAAGGTTTAAAAAAACATTTAAAATGAAGTGCTATGTGTTTGGAATTTGTATAAATCAGATTTAGTTTCGTCGCGTCCCCAGGATGGGCTGAGCTGCATGTATTAATGGTTTAACGATTTAGTTAAATGTTGAAATACCTAAACCTGGTGCACTTTCGTTATCCCTTTTTTTTTGTTAATGTGACCTAAGCGTGCTCCCGTCAGCGTCTAAACATTTAACCCTCTGAGTACGGCCACGTTCTTCTACGTTGAGTTTTGAGGAAGACATTACGGATACAGATTGGCCACGTGATTGCATATTCGAATAAAAAAGAGATATTCATCGGGAAATCATTGTACAGGAATCTGTTGCCACGGCATTCAACTCCAAAACTGCAGTTTTTGTTTGCCATTAAATCAGGGGCCTTTAATAAATTCAGGTCTGTGTAAAATTGTATATAAAGATATATAAATATATATACCAGTCCCTGTCTAAATTATGCATCATTTTATATTTTTAATTTAAGATGACTATGTACTGGTGCACAATATATGAAGACATTAATTAAATTGTTTTGCACAATAGTTTTATAAATATGCTATTTAATCAAAATATATAAAAAAGATATTTAAACAAAAAAAAACCATTAAAAATATTTCCACCTCGTGCTCAAAGGGTTAAAACTCTAGTACACAAATGTACTGTATTTCTTGAAGGCAACAGAAGGCAGGTTTGTAAAGAGGACGTTACTTTATAAAGTTCTGAGGCATTTCGCCATGCATTCACATGCGCAGCCGGCCGTTTCCTATTGGAGAAAGCCTGCTTTTGTTCCGATTGCTCCTCCACGGATACTGCATCTTTAATCGATATGAGTGGTGACCGCCGGTCGCCAGCCCCAATGATGTATTCGGCGCTGAAGGTGCAGAAGTAACTGACAGCTGGCAGCATTTGTAATTATATATTGGCATGTAAACGGCGCAGACACTGTTATGAGCTCTGTGCCCTGTTTTTATTTCCTTGTCGCCATCAGAGCACCCATGATATGTCTTCATATAACCCTTTTTTGTACTGCAGCATTAAAAATGTTTTTCTCCTTTTTTTTGCAAAACTGGCATGTCTGGCTCATGCTTGTGTCGGGCCATCCTCGTTCAGGGGTGGGGTGGGATTCCTTTGATTTTGCCTCCCTGTGTTTACAAGCCTGGGGTGTGTTGGGCTTTGCAATTCGGAGCACACACCTATACCCATGCACTGTTATGGGTATGCACCTGCAGTACTGCAAGATGCACTTTGTAAGCCATACTACAATTCTGGACGTTACATTCTGAAAAAGATCACCATGGAAACATGCTGGTATGTTACTATGTCGACCCATTTAAATGGTCTCCGAGGACATCCAAAAATACATCATAAAACTAGGTAGTGTCCACCTGAGCAGGTTGCGATTAGCACACACATTCACACACGCATGCCAGAGCTGGACTCCTGATACCTTCCGGAAGTTATTTGACAAATCCAAACTTACGTGTACCTCATCGAAGGTGACGGCGCAGCAGCGTCGTCGAGCACCTGACTTTGAAGTTCAGCTTCGCTTGGATCAATGATTTAAATATTTTTCCAGCTAAGTGGAATATCCTGAGGGCCCCTGGTTTTATCCGAACCGAAAAAAAAAGCTTGAGAGAGGAGTGTTATTTTTGTTTATTTTTGTATTTATGTGTTGTTTGAAGCTCTTTCTTGTACTTAAAGGTGCTGCGAAGGTAGGAGTTTGTTTATTTTTTATCCCCCACATGAACAAAGGTATTGCTATCAGGCCGCTGGAGACTGTGCTCCTAAAAATTCCACACCAGCCGATCTCATTTTCATGCCTTGTAACTCACTGGCCCTCAGCCTTGGAAGCAGCCCCATTACACACACTAATTTAAGGAGACCTGTAAATTTCCCCCTGAACTAACATGAAAATACTAGTAAGGGTCTAAATCACAGGTGTGTCCCCACGACCCGTGGGGGGGGGCACGGCTTGTTAAGTGTTGCCCTGGGCCCGCCGTCAGTCACGTCGGCAAAGCGTACCGGAATAACACGTGATAAATATGCAATTTCCTTAATTTATGGTGCCCCGGCGTGCTCAGGGCTACATGTGAGATGAAAATCTTAAATGGGGCTTGAACAGCACACTTCACAACAAGAAATCAATACACCCCGGTAGCCGAGGGAGACGGTTCTCAGGGGCCCCGGCTGTAATTTCCCCCTGAATGTACGCGGCGCTACACATCAGCCGCGCTAAACCGTTAGGCACACAAACAGACGTTTATCCGTGCGTCCGCGAGACAGGAAACTGGCGTGCGCACCGCGAGCTCACGCTCGGTCTTTTTGCCTCGTGGAGTATGGATTAAATGTCCTCGCTCCCCGCCCCTGCCCCCCCCCACCGCCTTTTTAGTCTTTCATGTCTGTTTTGACTCCTCGGAGCATGAGATAGCATCATGTTTGCCGCCGGCGGCCCACTTAACTGACAGCAAGTGAAATGTGGCACCGCCACGAAGGAAGCGGATCAGCCAGCTCCTTCCCTGGGAAGGCTGTGGGGCCCCTGGGAAGGCTGTGGGGCCACTGGGGCGGCTGCGGGGCCCCTGGGGAGGCTGTAGGGCCACCCCTGGGGAGGCTGTGGGGCCGCTGGGAAGGCTGCGGGGCCCCTTAGGAGGCTGTAGGGCCGCCCCTGGGGAGGCTGTGGGGCCGCTGGGAAGGCTGCGGGGCCCCTGGGGAGGCTGTAGGGCCGCCCCTTGGAAGGCTGTGGGGCCCCTGGGAAGGCTGTGGGGCCGCTGGGGAGGCTGCGGGGCCCCTGGGGAGGCCTTGTCTCTCTCTCACACACCAGGTGTCCACGTTTAGACATGGCACACTGTATTTTTAGAGAGTTCAAAGTTAAAAGCCAGGCATCGCTCTTATCTGCAGATCTATCACGATTGACCTTCGGAAGTGCAACATTTCAGCGTGTAACTTGGAATGATCTCGATACTACGTGATTACCCTGGTGTTGGGAGCAACCACCTGGAAAATCAGTCCCCTCTATCCCACGAGAAGGTGGTTAAGAGAGAGAGAACCTCGGGAAGCTTGGCGACGATCAAACCGACCTCAAACAAACCGAGAGAACGGTGAGCAGGCTGTTACGGGACTGGCCGGGTAAAGACAAGGCCTCGGCGATTGGCCTAACCTGGGTTTCACAGACATGTTTTACAGGTGAAGAAAGGCTTTCGGTGTAATTACGTATAAGTAATCCCCAATGACAGAGAACATGAGGTTGTTCCTTGATCATATTGATTGATTAATTGATTGCTCAGAATTACCCCCTGTCTCCTCATGGGCTTTTGGGCAGGTGGAGGTGTTTTCTTTCATGTACCCCACACAGGTTCCTCCCTCCTGTTTCCCCTAGTTGAAGGATGCAGCCTTAACTTGGCTCAGAAGCTCAGGACTGTGTTTCCATGGGACTTTTATGACTGCTCCGAATACCCGTCCTGACAGGCTGTCCCCCCGAGGGGATAGGGCAGCCTGACCACTTTAGTATTCAACAATACGCCGACTGCAGCGCCTGCTCTCTCTCTGCCGGGGCGGGGTGGGACCCCACCTCAAATCGGGGGGCTGACCGTCCCACTTCTTACAGGGGCATGTGCTCCTCCCCCCCAACGAGGCCGTCCATGGGGAGCGGGACTCATCACACGTAAACAGTTTGCAAGAATCTTAACTTGCGCAGAGAAGGTGTAGAATGTGCATCAAGTAGAAGGTGCTCATCAACACAGAGGAAGCGTTCAGGTGCTAGATGTTCTGGCATCGCTGATGCAGGTGCTGGGCAGAGGGCTGGCATATACCCCAGTCAGGATGCCCACACGCACATGTTTGTACCCCTGTCTTTGTGGGGACTCGCCATTCATTTCTATGGGAAAAACCCTTTTCCCAACATAACAACCTTAACCGCTACCCAGCCCTAACCTTAACCATAAGTAACCAAGCAAAATATAAGACCTAGGCATTTTCAGTTTTTTGATTGCATTCTCCAATTCTAATGGGGGCCTGAAAAACATCTCCACAAGCTAAAAAGTAACAGGTTTTTCCACATTGTGGGCACATTTGGTCCTCACAATGCAGTACATACAACCCCCCCCACACACACACACACACACATATATGTACATATATACATATTACATTTTTTTCAGATTACGGGAAACACAGTGTCATTTCTCTTCTTATGCTGAAACAGCAGTTCTGCATGTATCATGTATCGTTTGATAGTGTCGACGTCGGAAATGTCAAATATTTAACTTCAAGCAACTCTGGGCAACGTCTTACATGATCCAGTTACGACACAGGTATTAGTGAGGGAGACAGTATGCACAGTTACGACACAGGTATTAGTGAGGGAGACAGTATGCACAGTTACGACACAGGTATTAGTGAGGGAGACAGTGCACACACACACACACACAGTGAGAGTCAATCCTGCAAACTAGATGCAGGGTCATTTATCTATTCTGTGACCCTTGGAGCAATTTCTGGGGGGGATAAGTCCATAGGGATGTAGCTAGTCTACTGAGGTCAGCCACGGAGGTCCGACCTGCTGAGCCGCGCAGCCCTCAGAGCCTGACTTGGGGTCTGTCGCACCCTGTCCCCAGATCCGGATTCCTGAGCAGGCACACCCCCCCCCGTCAGCCTCGGAGCGGCTGCACGTCCAGCTCTGCTCTTAAAACTCATTATCATGGCTAAATTACCGTCCAGCCACAAGCAGATTTAATTAACACACATGTCCAGACCACATCTGGTCATGCAAATAGATTACGGCGTCTGGCGAGATCCTGCCGGTGGTTTATGGAGCAGAGGAAATTCAGGGGATTTAACGGTATGGTCATGCAGTATGATAAACAGGCATTTATCTGCCATCTATGGGGGGGTGAGACGGCGGTCACACGCTACGTTACTGCATGGCACCTCCCATTGTTATTCCTGTGACGTCATCTTTCTGTACATCATGATGTTCTACATGAATGAGATCATCGGCAAAATGAATAACACCTTCATGTTGCTTTTGGTATCCATCCCATCTGGTCGAGTCACACACATGAGGCTGGCACGGGAAGTTTGGCTCCCGGGCGGGAATCAGAGGGAGTCTCCAGCACAGCAGGGCTTAATGAAGGGCCTTACGAGAGGCCCACATTAATTGACTCGTGTTCGGACGAGTGTTCTCATGCATTAAGGGGAGCTGGTAGCAGTTAATTGCCACAGACACAAATAGAAGGTAAAACAAAATTTTCTCCCAGAAAAAATAGGGACATGGAGGTCGTAAAATTCTGCAGTGGGGGCTTTGAGAATAGAGTGCGGGGGAGCAGTTGCCATAGGTGTTTTGGGCAGAGTCCTAAAGCTGTGGGTGTGTTCTTTATGCCTCGCCTGACACGCCTGACTGGCCAGGGGACGGAGCCGGCCTCCTGAAGGGCCGCGGGCTTGTCAGCGCCGTAATGAATATCATTTAAATTGCTTTGTGTATCGGAGGGCTTCAGATGTCGATTGAATCTACGCGCATCTTTGAGTTCTTCCGCTCGGCCGGGCGCTCAGACGGACGGACGGGGGGTCGGGGGGGTTCCAACGAATGAAAAGTGAGTTGGGGGGGGGCAGAGTGATGTGACCCGATCCAATCAGATGGGCTTGAGGGGCAATACTGACAGTAGCGTGCACACATAAAGACATCTAAAGCAGATGACTGCAGGGTGCTTTGCATAATGCCGCATTGCATTATGGGATGGGATGCATTGCCCATACTCCTTTGTACACATTAACCCTATGAAAAAGGTATGATAACCGCCCAGACATCCCTCCATTTATCAGTCTATCTATATCTCTGTTTATTTATTTAACAGGCATAACTCAGGCATGTGGCAGATGAACATTCCGGGGCTACACGTGGCCTCATCATAATGAAATTAGAATTTGTGCTGAGGTGGGATTTTCCACACCCCTGCCTGTAAGTGCAGAATCCCCCCATACTGCTCAATACCACGTGAAATATTACAGGCAATATAAATCCATATCCAAGAACTGCAAAAACGGCACAACGCATTTCAGGCTGTAGCATGCGTGTATGATTAAGCAATGCAGGCACCCCCGGAGCAGGAAATGAAAACATATCAAAATCTGCATAAGAGCTGCGAAGCCAGTTACATTGTGCCCCCCTCATAATAAATGCGTTGTTTGTAATTCATTTCAATTACTGTGGAATTTTAATTGAGTTTGATGTAATTATGCTACGTGATTTGTATAATCAATTACACTTCAGCTGCATCAGCTTTCACGCCTGTCATTCCGGGAATTTGACGCACATATGCCACACACCTCTTACTCCTGTCCATTACCATTACCATTACCACTACGGAAACTTCCGGAAGCGCCCGGCACACAGGCTGCCCCTGGGGCCTACCTCTAAGAGATGAATAAATGCTACTGTTTGCCCTGAGGCGAGATGTCATTAGGTGTTTGAGATCTTCTGTCTCCCATCATTCACCTCGTCAAGCTGCATCATGCTGCATTATATCAAAATAAAGTCATACGGGTAGCGGTTTATCGAAAGGGAAAAAAAATGGTCTATAACTATCACAATTCTGGCATTTGACAGAAATAAAGAAATAAGTTTCGAACGTGGTCCTGAGCGCATCCTAAGAAAACTGTCTTTCTTTCTGGACTCCGCTGAGATCCTACTGAGGTAATACAGCGCTTTCACAAGACTTAAAATAACCTTCGCGCAGCCTCTCAGAGGCTGGCTACTCCGCTGTCATCGGGAGCGCATTCCAGGCGAGTCGGCCTGCGAATGACGGGGGGCCCGGGATCGTGAGCACGGCCCTTCGCACGGGACGTCACTCTAACAGCAGTGGCACCTATTGATAAGACCGAGGCAGCTCGCATATCCACGGTAGGCAGGATTACCGTCAATCACTGTCTGCTTTAACACAGTGGGACGGTGACCAATGGGAAGCCTGTTAAAAGCGGTTGTCGGTCGTCAGTGCACGGTAATCCTATCCACTAGAGGACAGAAACCTCAATTCTCCCATCACGGGTATCAATGTCTGAAAAACGTCAGGCACACATAAGACATATTTCAGATAACGGGGATATTAACTATTGCTATTGCTCCGGGTTCAGTAATCCAGGGCCGTGTGTATGGGTGGAGCTACAGGGACTGTGGACCCAGCTGATAGCTGATTGGCTCCTGGATTGCCCCCTCACCTGTCACTCACCAATTCAAAATATATCACTGGTTGGTCTCTCTATATGAATTATGGCCCCACTTATGCCAACCACACTAAAAACCTTTTCTTTTTTACTCACGGGGGGTTAGGGTTAGGGTTAGGGTGGTTCCTGTTGATTAGCAGACACAGCAAGTTCACCTGTTTCTCAACTTGGACATTTTTCTGGAGCACATCAGGTTAGATGGTGAAGATTTGGATCGGACGTCTTTGGGTTACAGGTCCACATCGTCAGCTGCCACAACACTCATCCTGCTGGATTTATGATGCTGTTCTTAAAAGGTATTGGCAGCAAGGAGTTTCTACACACCTTTCCTGTCACAATGACGTACACCTTCGTTCAAAACCCTCAGCTCGTGCCAACGTGGAACTTTTATTGGCCGAACTCTGTTTCCTCCGTGGGGGCTGTAAATTCTGTCACACAAGATAAGCCAAGACCGAGAGACAGTTATTTAGCTCAGCAGAGGTTCAAACTCGCCGAGTGAATTAAAAATGGATGTAACACAGTGACTGCGTATTAATTTAGAGGAGCGTATTGAGTTCAGTTATACTGAATGACACCAGTAGGAGGCAGCATTCTGGCTCAGTGGGCATTGCTGTCGCCAGGTTTCATGGAACAGATCCGCTCTGCATGCAGGGACTTTGCATGTTCTCCCCGTGACACACAGGTTTTCTCTGTGTAATCCGGTTTCCCCCTGCTGCCCAAAGACACACAGTTAGGTTGGCTGGTGTCTCTGATTTGCTTATTGTATGTGTGTGTGTGTGTGTGTGTGTGTGTGTGTGTGCGAGTGTGTGAGGAGGGGCATCCCTGGTAGATTCAGGGGCCACAGCACTTCACAGGTGCTTCTGCTGCTCTTGAATATAAAACTGGGGGGGGGTTAGGTGACATTTTATCGGGGGGCCCAGAGCTTATTGGCACGCCCCCGTGTGTCCTATCCTGCCTTGTGCTCCCTGCAGTCTGGGAGAGACTCCAGGCCCCCCGTGACCCCTCTTGCCTTAAGTGGTGTGAAGATGGATGGGCAGATTATTATAATTACAATTATTATTATTGGACAAGCCTGTCAAGGACAATGTTACGAGAAGATTCCAGTATGATTATGACTAAAACTACTGGGTGCCAAGTCCAGCTCAGGACATTGACAGGAAGTTTTTGCAAGGTGTAAAAGGATGGTGCCCAGACACTGGCAAGCCAGCAGCATCCCGAGCATCACCGCGAGCATGAACAACACCCTCTGAGATATAGATAGGTCCACCATGCACCTCGGTGCTGACATCGCCATGTTACGAATCCAGGACAGATTTCAGTGTCCAGTTTGCATCAAGGGAATTCAAGAAAGACTGTCATACGTACCCACTGTACACTAGACTGAATTCTGCAATTTGTTCTCACTTTTAGCCCTCAGATACCCCTGCATAAATATCAGCGGTCTCTTCCATTGTGATTTACATGGGATCTGTTTCCAGGAGAGACAGCAGCGTGGGAACAGGCATTGCATTTTATGCTATCAGTCCTGGAGACTTCCAACTTTCGGACATTGCAAAGCGGATGGCATTCTCCTTGGGAAGAAGGCAAAGAAACAAGGGTGAGAGTGAATGGAGACATCAGGATACACAAGCGAAGTCACCATTAAGAGCAAAATTCCCTCGGCTACTGAAACGCCCAGCTGATGGTCCTTACCTCTGCATCAGCTGCCATCGCCCGCTTCCATCGAATCTGGAAGAGATGGAACATTATATGTGTAGATACAGGAGGAGAGGAGGTTAGGCACGCCGCTCTGATTTTTGGTGATGCTGACCTTTCCGGCACGGCCCCCCCGTCGAGCCTGTGTTCCTGCACGCTGCCGCTGTACCGCTACCACATTGTTTCTGTAATATAAAGCCACCTCCCCTCCTCTGTTGTCTTGCCAGTCTCACCGTATAAATAAAGCCCGTGTTTTTGATAGATATTTCACTCTTGGATAAATAAATTCTCTCAGAATAGCGTATTCATAACTTCCCTGTGGGTGGGTAAGTGTTGGGGTGCTTTTTTTTGGGGGGGGAGGGGTTGGGGTGGTGTGATATTATCAGTCAAAGGAACTTCAGACATGAAAGGAAGCGAAGTCAATGGGCATAAACAATGAGATAAAGTCGGCAGAAGCACATTTCTGCTCCTTGCCTGGCCGCACATGTTACGTTAAAGCTTGAAAAATTCACCTTCTGTTTTATGGCTCCTGAAAGCGGCCTGTACCTTGCAGGGGCACATTAAAGCAGATGCCCTTTGCCCATATGACTTCTCCTGTGAGAATGAGAGCTGCGAAGGCTCTCCATCCCTGTGAAGATCGACGCTATCGGAAAATGCGAAGGCTATCACACAGTGACTCGGATACCGGCGCATCGCCATGCCTTTAATGCTAATCCTTTTCTCCTGATCGTCTGACCGTACATCATACGCACACAGGGGTCATCTTTCCTCCCCCAACTCACATCTTCCGCATCACCATCAGCTCAGTAGCTGCCATCGATTTTTGAAAACCCTGGGTTTGTTGTTTGAATTATTGGTCGAGTAATATTTAAGTCAATAGTGATGCCAATGGGGCCAAGCTGATGACATTACCGGATAACATTACGGGATAACCAATACTGGATAACCAATACTGGATAACCAATACTGGATGGCCTATAGCTACGTTACCATTTAACATTCCTCCCCATTGTTGTGCAGCTTTAGAGGGCTTTACGGCAAGGTGGCCAACGTTCCCCCATTCTGACTCAAATCAGGCCAAAGGCCTTTGACTTGGCCTGCATTGGCCTTTCTGGTGCAGGCTCACTCTAATTTATTCATGAGGTCACCTACCCCAGAGAGGACCTCTAAGACTTCCCATAACAAAGTAAATAAAGTATCTCAAAAAGAAAAACCTCAAGGCTGGAAAATATCATGGAGGAAGGCCTCATTGCACTGGGCTTGTCTCCTCCCCTGATAGCCATCACAGGCAGTTTGCTCTGACATCTGATGGATTCGCTAAAGACACTTGTTTCGGGGCATTTCTCTGTACAATCTTAATTTAATGCATGATGACGTGACCAATTATAGTGGGACACACGCTCAAATAGCATGTCAAAACCACTGTATCAATCTATTAGATCCTGTCTCCCAGCACGTTAAATGTTACCTTAAGTAGCATCTCCAGAGAGGAGAGTGTCGGCCTTATAAGGGATTGGCCTTGGATCTTGTAGTCACCATTTAAGGGCCAACCTTCAGGAGACGTCCTTAAATAACTCTGACAGGCACACCGGGGCCGAGTAAAACAGGAAATCTTACCTCTTTGCCTTATTGCCCCTCGCCCAGGTTTATCGGATCTGTGCAGATGCCAAATAATTCCTCCATCCACCTTCTAGCCGCTTATTCTGAACAGGAATTGGGGAGCTGGGAGCCAAACCACTCCAGCCTGGGGCACAAGACTGAGGAGCATCCTAGATGGGATGCCAGTCCATCAGATGGCACCTACACCCACACAAATGGCAATTTGAAGATGCCTGTGTTTGGATTATACAGTAGGAGGAAACTAAAGTACATGGAGAAAAAGAGTGATACAGTGATATACACACTCCATACACATTTGCGTGACTGGATAATCCATGCCAGGGAGGACACTTTGAGCTACTTCTGGTTTTGCAAACTATTTTAAAATTGAAGGACTCCTGTGCTTGCCTAAATAGGTCAGATCTTCTTGCACTTTTGCTGGTTTGTTTCCTTGATTGAAAGACTCATCCAACTTTTTCATATTAAAACCAGTGACACGTGCATGATTATAGGAGTCTGACCAATAAGCACAAAGGAAGATGACAGCGCTTAAGTGAAATCCGGGTCCTTTTAATTGAAATGAAAGTTTATAAATCCTGTGCTAAATCAAAGTGTCCGGGATGCCATGGATTATCTGGTGATCCAAACACACACACACAGTGGAATATTTTAATAAACCAAAAATGAAGCAAAGATTCACCACCCCATATAGATGACCAAAAAGAAGTCGGACATAAAATGCAGCCTTTGTTCACGGGCATCTCGCCACCACCTCCCATCCACCGGCCGCTGCCACTCTTATGCAGCCTCTTGGATCTCAGGGTCCCGTTCTGCTCCGGAGCTTTCCTAACCACATTGACCGTAGGACTGATTGACTGATAAGTGTCTCTCCTTAAAGACCACGTGGCAGGGCAGAGGTGGGATCTTGGCACACGTGCGATATAATTAAGATTTAAAAATAATTGTAGAATAATGCGTATTTTATGATTTTAAATCATAGACATTGTTTAACTTGTAGTTCCACTACTAAACTACAAAATAATTGATCCATATGATCAGTGACCTCTACAGTATTCATTAGGTATGAGGAGGTGGGTTCATAATAAGAGATACGATAAGGAACACATTGTAATTTATTTATTTTTTGGGAAAGGGTGCTCTTTCGATATTGGGGGGGTGGGGGGGGGGTGCGTACCCCCTAATTCCAGTAACCTTGTGTGCGACTTTGCATATCAGCCACCACAGGGTGTAAAAGCACTCTGAAGGAAAGTGATTTTCAGACATATTTCAGCACACATCCCAAAAAGCTTCTAAAGCTGTGGCCTGCTGTCACTCTGCAGGCCTCCCACGTGTGTGCTGTGGGTGTTTCACTGCGACAGACTGTGGACAAACATTTCAGTCAGAGAGTACAAGTCTGAGGATGCACACAGGGCAGAACTCGATCAAATTACCATGAAGGTTAATCACTGCAGCAGCAGTCGCCCGAGAGGGTGATCTAGGGGAGTTATGCTGCTGTAAATTAGCATCGCCAGAATTGTTGTTTTTTCATGAATAGGTCATTTTGAGACTGATGCACTGTCTGGGATGCAATTTTGAAGCAGCTCCATAAGTAGGTTAGAGGTTTGCAGGTTGATTAAATGCTCGGTATTGTGAAGAATCCTTGTGTTACATCTTGCTAACTTCATTTTATGGTCATACAGATCAGTGACAGTATTTTGCGTGTCTTATGTCATCAAAAAGTTTTTGGTTTTTGGAATTTTATGAATGCACACTAAAAAGGTCAGACAAACACATCTATAGATGCACACACACACACATATATATAGAAAGATTACTGACAAACGTTTCTTTGGTAAACCCTTCTAATATGTAATCGTGGTCCCAGGTGAGGAGTGAATCCTTGCTGTGTTCTATTACCACCGAGGTCTGTTGGGGAAATTTGGGAACATCACGTCCGCTGCATTATCTCGAGACTCTCAAGGCATTCCCCTGCAGCAAAGTTTGGCTGGCCTCAGACGACACTCTCAAGCCGCCACAATGGGGCCCATCAGAAGTGCTCACACGTTATAAAGTGCACAGTACATTGTGATGGCTTTGTTTGCCAGGGGCATCTTTCTTGGACTCATTTGACATCTCAGTAGAAGACAAGGAGAATTCCGTTGCCAAAAGTTGGAAGTCTCCAGGACTGATGGTAACACTGCAGGCTGACATCATGCAAGCCCAATAACCAATGAATAAGTTACTAATTAGTCTGGAACCCTGCCGTCTTTAAATTTTAAACAGAAAACTGAACATCTGCATGAAGACTATCCATCCATCTTCAAACTGCTTATTTGGCTATTTCATAAGGAAATTATGGTAGGCTTAGGAAAACCTCACGGGAAGAACATGCAAATGCCACACATACAGAGGCAGGGGCACAGAAACACATTTAAACTGTTCCATTTACAGGAAAACTTTTTCTATACGAATCGCCTTTCGCCAGTACTGCCTCAGGGAAGTGCTCTGTTCCTGGGTGCATTTATAGAGAATGCTCCGCTTTGAAACGCGTGCACAATGTACACACGTACTGTGAGCGATGCAAGATGGACGTGTATAGAAGTGAGCACACGTCGTTCAAGCTGGTTCTGCCGCTGCGTTTATGAAGCATGATTATAGCAGCGACAGAAGTAATATCACTCATTATATCACCATGTCATGTTCTGGATGGGTTCTGATCAGTCTACATCCAAATAAAGCAGCTTAAATGAGTCGGAATGGAATCGGAATCAATTTGAGAACCTTCTCATTTGGTCTGGGTCTGCTGGAAATTGCCGTCATACTCCGCCACGACAAATTGACATTTTGATTGGCAAATAAATCAACAGATGAAAAAATAAATAAATAAGAAACACAACACTTTTCCGGCATGCCGTTTAAAAGCGGAGTTTTTTTGCATGGACGTCTAATTTAAGGAGACGCGAATCATCTGCCATCAATCACTCCAGCCGTGCAGCTCTGACGCCCGGCTTCGCGGGAATCCGCCATCTCGCGGGCGGTAAACAAGCGGCCATCGTGTGACTTGCCGATAATGAGTCAGCGATGCCAGGGAAGGGGGGCAACGGGGCTGTGTAATGACGATTTTGTCACACAAAGGGCGATAGGAGGGGGGGACGTGTCACTGGCAAAAAAAAATAAATCTGCCACTTTGGGGCGAGACGCAAAGCCAGCTTCGCGGACACAAACAGGGAGTCATGGTGTGTGTGTGTTTGTGTGTGTGTGTGTGTGTGTGTGTTGCCTGCAGGTGAAGACCAAGGCGAGGACCTTTATCCCGCAGACGGGGCATGTTGCCTGTTCGCAATGACAGTGTTGATGTCCCAGTCGCTTAAGTGTCAGGGCTGCTCATGGCACAGCAGCTTATGGATGCCGTACATCTGAGCTGCCATCCCGGAGCCAGTACCGCCCCAGCCTGGCGCTGTTTGGCTATGCCGTAACACACACCTAGCACTTCTGGATGCAACAAGCCATTTTAAATCTGCTAATCTCCTAATATTTACTCACAGCTGTTGAATTCTGGCTCGACAAACGCACGAGTCCCTCAAGCAGATTCGTCATGGAGTCCGAGCATATGGATATAAACAGCCCCTTCTTATAAACGTAATTCACCATCGTCAGTTCGTGACCTCCAGGAGTGACAGAGCGCCTCACCGTCATCAATTACTGCACATTTATTTCACCGTTGCTCTTGCTGCTTACATTTCATTGGGAATGACAAGAACAGATTTTCCCTAGGTTGAAGTAATCATGACCCACACCTTCTCTTCTGCTGGAACTCTGGTGTGGGGCGAGGCCGCCTGGAACCTCTCAGAACCCACTCATGACCCAGTTAGGATGCGCAAACCCTGCCCCGTTGGCCTGCGTGTTCAGGGGTCATGGGCCTTTGGACATTGATCCTCGTGGTATTGCTTCAGTGATGTCTGAACACTTGCATGGAGTGATTGATAGATTCATTTGTCCAAAAAACAAAAGGGTTTAACGTCAGTGATCTATCCATGGGGAAGAAGAGCAATGAAGACCACAGAGAGAGCTTGTCACTTGTGGGCCTTGTGGGGTCTATCCCTTTTATTCATACGGAGGAAACCCAGGTTTGATCGGCAGGAAACATCTGCTCACAAAGGCCTTAGTATTCCTGGCTTCGCAGCATATTTGCTGGGGGGCCTGACAACACCACAGAGTCACACTAAACAGGCTTTGCTTTTTATGCTGCATGAGTGTTAGCCAAAAGTAGGGTTTTTCACTATAATGAAGAACCCGTTTTTAATAAAAATGTAAAACATGCGTATGTGACGAGAGGAAATTATATAACAATTGACATTTTTTTTCCCTTAAATTGTCCTGTTTGATCACTTCATTCCACATGAAGAAAAACATTATAGGTATATCTGAAAGGATTTTGATAACTTTATATCTGTGTATGGATGGTACGGTAATAAAGCTCATTTGACATAACTCATTTGATGTAAAAGCAGCCAAACTGCTACTCTATTGAATGCTGCCAGCTATACTTTCCTGTTTCCATCCTCCATGCTTTTCTTGTGCTGCTATCCAGTCGCTTGCATTGTATCAGTACATGATAGGTCCAAAGGCCCCTTTTAAAAGCCATGGATTTTCAGAAATCAAGGACTGGGTAAGTGGAAGAGATAATCCAGTGTCACTAGCGTTCCACAATAAACCCTAAACTCAGCTTTACATGGGAATAGGGACACCAACAGGTAAAGTGGAGATCATATCTAGGGGCAGACCTGAATCTGGCATTATTTTCCTTGCCTTCCGTCTGGATTTCGGTTTGAATCAGATCCTCCTATTACCCTTCGCTTCTCAACAAATGTTGCAGACAATCCGGCTAGCAGCCTTCCTCCTAGACTCCTGGACACCTATTAACCATGTCTGTAAAATGCTTTACAATCAGAGGGATATCTGCTCATACGTCTGAGAAGTCACACAAACACAGAGAAACACAGACACGTGGGGAAGACGTTAAAATATGACAACTATGTTTTTACTGTGATGAGAGCAAAATATCTGGCCCTGTTCCCAAACGTAGACGCAGGAGTACATCGGGGTAGACAGAAAGGGCCCTTGACGCCTTGTCTGTCATTTCTGTTTGTTTATTCCACTAGGGTGTTATTTATCTGTCTGTCAGCCAGTATGTTCCTGTATCACTGTGCCTGCCATGCAGGAGATACATTGAGAATATACACACTGAACATTGCACAAAACGGCATATGTATCCTCGAGAACCTCTAGACAAAGCAAAATGTCTCTTTGCCTTTCCGGTTAACAATTAGCGACTACATTTCCAAGGCTCCTTCTAACGTGGGCATTGCCGATTAAGCTTCCCCTCAGCAGTGTAGAATCCAGTTACAGCGGGATTTTAACTGGAGCTAATTTGACACCACCCCCCACTTTAATAAACTCCCGTAATTCAGAGTCTTGACTTGAGGGGACAGGGGGAGTCTAGAATGCGTCCCTTGTGATCGGTTTGTCGGTGGCGTGTGATTATGGCAGGTAAAAATGCCCCGCTCTCTTGCCCCTCCTCCAAAGACTGATCTTTTGAGAGTTTCACGCTAGTTTATATAAAGAAGGATAGCAGACAGATGTGATATTATACTCCACACTGCATATGTCAAACTTGACCCTTGTTCCCTATAGATAGCACCTCAAGGGGCCTACAGATACACTGAGCAACCATCCAGGAGGTGTAAAACAGCTTGGGAGAGCATTCATTAGCGTATGGTAGGCATGCCAGTCAGTCACACGAGTGGAGAGCTTGCAATCAGGAGCATCCAACAGACAGACACCCTTGCTCATTTCAGGTATATGCGAGTGTGAATCCACCAGCTTTCATCTCTCTGATCTCACATGGGCATGAACCTGTCCTAAAGGCATTTAGAGGATTCTTAGATCCAAGGAGCATCTGTGGCTCTTTATGGGTATTCTGGGATATGTGTGTTGTAGAGAGGAGCTGGTGTTTAGATGCTACATACTGCAGAAGAGCACATGAGGCCCAAGATGGCCAGTTTGTTACTCCTATGATTACAGTCAGCTGAGAGTAATAACACAGTTCTATCTCCTTCATTTACACAAATAGCTGATGTCTGTTTTGAGGGTCATTATGGTTGAGTTTTGGAAATAACTTGGAATGTACTGAAGACACCTACAGATGTTTACATCCATAATGTTCCTGCACTTTGTGCTTGCGACCATAAGCCCAGAATTTCATCACCTTTGCGTGTCATCTTCATAAGGCACCACCTGACCTTCAGTCATGTGTTTACACAAGTGAACAAACGAATCAATCAGCTCCAGTGGAGAAAGTGAGATTCCCGGCAAAGCACAAGTGTTCCTGGAAGATGAGTATTGATCTCCTTGTTGACCTCTTTTTCCTGACTGTGACCAACACCAAGACTAAGATTCAGTTATTCAACACCCGCTAACACACCTGCGATGTATTCAATACTGGAAATATTTAGCGGACACTGCAACTTAGCTGCATTCTGGCTGGCTTATCGGAAAAGCCGTGAGGAGAATAAAACTAAATCGAATATGTTTTAAAGGAATTTAGTTTATTTTCAGCTCATATTAAATTTATCATCCGCCTCATTAAATTCACCAAATATGCTGCTGCTTTTGAACCCCCCCTACCTGCAGTAGAGGTTCACACTGGCCTTTTGTTTGCATTAGTTTCCCTTTAAGAGGCAAGGAGGCCCTGCCCATCTCCGTCTGGCTGCCTCGGTTACCACCGCTGAACATTCTAAAGTATCATCATAACACCATCATGCTCTGTTTCCGTAGTTACTCACAGGGGTCAAGCACTCGCAGTGATCAACGACTCGTGTGATTGCCATCAGCTTAAGGCATACACCAACACACTCATGTGCACACACACACACAAGGACAGGGAAATGGTGGCTGACAGCCCGCAGTACTGTCTGGTATGGATGACAGGCAGTCACACTGTTGAGTCCCTGTGCAGGAATAACTGAGTTAGAACAGGGCTGCTGGCACTGTAATAAAGCGTTTAATGGACAGACGAGCTCTCCCTGCCTTCCTTGGGGTAACACTTAATCCCTTTTTATTGTAGTTTGCACAGATGTTGGTGAGTTATCCCTGTCTCTAATCACACTGGAAGGTGCTGCATCCGTCTTTAGCTGGAGGACAAGCCAAGCTCTCCTCCTCTACCTCGTACTGCTTTTCTCTCTCACTCTCCTTTTTTTTAAATAAAAGCTTTTTCCACCCTTCTTTATTTATTGATTTTTCCCCCCCAACAAACAGCGTACCATCCTTGGGTCAGTTTTACCAATACAAATAGAATTCAAGCAATATTGTGGCCTGATTGAGATTTTATTCAATTACGTCCCCTCTAGGCAAGTTGGGTTTTACGGCCCTGCTACAGCAGCAGTACCATCCAGGCCTGATATTACGGAGCACAATGTCATAACACACACATTATCTGTGCACCCCCCCTTCATAAAAATAACGCAATTGGCCCCACCCCCCGCCGTCACCATTTGTGGAGAGCAAATGGCTTGAGCAACACACAGGATTTCATAAATACTGGACAGGGGATAAAAAAACAATTAGCCCATTTATACTGAGCTGAACACAGATGGCAGAGCAAATATGAATGGCAGACATGTTGGATATAAAGGCCCATACAGGGGAACCGGATCTCAGGTTGTCTGAAGCTAATTCAACACACAGCTTAGAGATTACGGGAAGTGTGGGCCTGGCTGTGTGGCCATCTTCACTGAACATGATGATTTTTTGGGGGAACCTTTTGCATGCTATGAGGTTGTAGTGTGGTTAGATGCTGCAATCCAAACCCAGAGGGAGCCACAGACCACAACTGTCCCCCCCCCCCCCCCCGCCACAAAAGCAGGACAGGCCCCACACTGATCCGAGACACGGCATGCCTGGCATAATGACGTTGTCTGGCATTCATTCCGTACCCCACTAATCCCCGGCACTGAGATGTGCTGTAACTCTCCATTGTGCCTCTGCATTAACCCGGGCATACACACCGAAACATTTGCCTGCTGCATCTTCAGCACCCATAGACACCGTCGCACGGCAGGCCAAAATATAAATATACATTTCCTTTCATGTTTTGTCGACAAAGAATGTAGGGCTGTTTCACAGTGGTGGAAAAGAGCGCATGTAATTGGGGGCCTGTAGCTTTAAGTGCGAGTAGGTGCCACAGACGGCAAGTTCTAGAATGCGTTCAAAGGTCAGTCAGAGTTCAGCCGGCAGGATGAGTGATGTCGGCGGCGAGGGGGTCTATGCCGGGTCTTGTTCTCTTCTATGCCGGCCGTCAGGGCTCACAGCGGTAGCCCACTTCTGATGGATTGGCAGCCGGTGGAAGGAAATGTTCCTCATTCCAGTGGGACCGCGGCCGGCGGCTTAAACCCCCCACCCCCTCAATTCCTTTGCCCAGAAGGGGAGGGGAGGGAAGGGAGAGGGACAAGGGGCTGGAGGTTCGAGTGCAGGACATCCTATGACCAGGCTGCATGTGACCTACACCCATGAGTGTCTTTTTGGAGCTGGCCTTGTTATACCTGGACAGACACAAAAGAGCGGAATAACCAACAATAAACATCAAAGGCTCAGAGGGATGTACCACGCCTCTCTGGCCCTGAGTACATTTATGACTCCTGGGACCACACTGTAAACGAGACCACCTCTCGCAGTCGTGCTTCCCAGTGGAATATTCCTGATACTGAGCACAGTGGGTTAACCGCTTACTGGTGAACCGTCAGGGATCAATACAAAGCCGGGTGCATCTCCATCGCTCGAGCTAAAGCCAATTACTGTGCAACTCAGCTTGCTATAACTTCTCCTTAAAACTCTGTACGTTTCCCACACTGTTCTATCATAAATCCATTAAAGATCACTGAACATATTTGCAGCATAAGATTATTAGCATGGTTTAACATACATAAAAGGCACAAAAGGTTTTTTGTTAATTGTGAATAGAGCAGAAAATGGATTCACTTATGTCTCTCCACATTGGAGAGATGACTGCTTCAGAGGGATTAACATTTACATTAACATCGTGCTCTGGGTGAAGCTTTTGTTTCCGGGTAGAATTGGGGAACATCCTGTCACATGGCGAAATTCCCGTAGCTTTTTTTTGAGGTAAAGTACATCTGACCTGGGCATGACCCCAAACATATTCACTTTCAAAACTGTATTGCGGGGGAGAGTGTACCAAAAGTGTACTGTGGGGGAGACTGTACCAAAACTGTGCTGCAGGGGAGACTGTACCAAAACTGTGCTGCAGGGGAGACTGTACCAAAACTGTGCTGCAGGGGAGACTGTACCAAAACTGTGCTGCAGGGGAGACTGTACCAAAACTG
>JAODKM010000008.1:19230549-19251863 GCA_026780845.1 Petrocephalus sullivani | reverse complement strand
GCCCCCCCCCCAGCGGGAAAAATCTGGAAGGAGAAGAGTAAAGAAGAGCAATGACTTCATCCACTTCATGCCGGGCCCCTGTGCGAGCCCCGTGTTTTTGCGAAGTGGAGCATCAAAGATGGATGCTGAACAATCCCACCGTTTGATTGTACAGACACGGGAGGATGGCAGGGAGGGTGGTAACCGGCCCGGTGCTGTGTGCTGGAGCGTACGGCCTGAGAAAGGTGGCTTAGAACATGCAGCATCGTCGATACCACAACCATGGTGAAGCAGTAAATAGAAAAAAAACAGTCGATGTAAAAATACAAATGAAATATAAAACAATCATTGTACTCCAATGAATCACAGGGAGCAGGAAATTTAAGTGGCGTCAGGGGGCTTCCTAGCTATGGAGGAGGTCATAAAGCCAAGCTCTGGGTGGCACACATCATGGCAAGAGGACGTTTTCCTCCATCATTATTAAGGTGGAGATGGGGGCACAGCCGTTGTAGGGGGTGGCCATCACTAAAGACCCAACAGTACAGTAGATCCTGGTGCCTGTTAAATTCCAAAGATTGGGGGGGTCATTCAGCTCATAAGTTGGAACGTCCATCTACCAAGTTGCAAATTGGAGGACTTGGGATGTGGGGGAATGTTTGATTGGGCGCTTGAGTAAGAATCGGAATTGACAGTTTGGCGCCGGTCTCTGCATTGCTCACGAAAACAAACTGCAGGAGTGGTGACGAGCGTGGAGCACATCTCTGTCATAGGACAGATGCCAGCCATAGACCAGCAAAACCAGCGACCGGCAACATCTTCAGAACGCATATCAATCAATAAGAGATAAACATTTAAATTGGTGAGCATCCCACTATAATTAATGTACAATTTTTTAAGGACACACATTGACGATACATGTGCATATGTGTGTGTTTGTACAGCCTGCCACCTGTATGCCCGTGACAATGTGTGTGTTGCTGGGGATCCCATGAGCAGAGAGTGAATGCAGACAAAACCAACGACAGTCGGCAACACGTCAGGGGCGGCGTAGAGACCACCGCCTGGCTCCCATATCACACGGGGGAGAGGAAAACAATTTCTGGTGCCAATAACGCAGTAGAGATGAAAAATGTTTTAATATTTGTTGCTGCTTACGGCCACGGAGCCGCCGGTGATGGAGTCGCTGTCGGCCTTTTTGCCCATAAAATGTCACGCTCTGTCTCTCTCTTCCAGTGCCCCCCCCCCAGCCCCCTAAGCCTGCAGTGAAGCCACCCCTCTGCATTGATCACTACTCGCAGCACTTTGAGCAGGAGCTTTGCCACAAGCCCCGCCCCGCTTCCCCCCACCCTGGGCCGATAGAGAGGCTGCACTCCGCTGTCAAATGAAAACCCGGGGCTCCGGGCAGCATTGTTTAAAACATCATTGGCTGATGGGCTTCTGCTGGTGGCCGTGGAAACGGGCTGACGTGAATGGCGTGCCTGGCAGTTAAAATGAACACAGATCTACAACAAGGGCAGAAGAATGTGGTGCTGGGTTCCCAACAGAGGCCATCCAATCAGGAACGGAGCCAAGACTTAGCCTGACACGTGATTGGTCAGTCCAGCTCTGGGTGGCTGGCCAGCATAATAGTTAACCATTTGATTGGCTCTCATTTCTCTAGACAGAATCGGCGACATCCACAGGGTCAGGTCACCTGAAGGAGGTTAGATTCCCTGACCTCTGTGGCACCCCCGAGCTGTGCGTTACATATTTATCCCAGACACACAAGCACACATGCTCCTCTCATGTATTTTATAATAACACAATAAAGTCAGGTGACATTTTTATTATCGCATCTTGCATCAGATCTAGTAATATGTTAATAATAAAAATTATCATATAAATCACGTTTACTATTAGTAGTTCCAGTAATAATAATAAAAGTAATAATTGCGTTGTGTGATGTATTATGCGGAAAAATAATTTGCATTTTATATTGCATGTAGAGTTCAGTTTCATTGCGGGTAAAATATAGGCGCAGAATTCTCATATAAAATCAAAATGCCGAGTCTTGTTTATCTTTTTCATGGGTTTCCGACCCCCGTCTAATTAGGTGATCTTGTGTGTGTTAGCATTTCACTAATCCAATTCAAAGATATTGTAAATGGCAGCCACTGGGGGCCCACAGAAAGCAGACTGGGCCCCCCCCCCCCCCCATCGTCGGTCGTCCCTGACCTAGACTTGCCCCCACTTAAGAGGTTCCAGGGTAATTCACCACATTGTCATTCACTCCGAGCTTTTGCCTCATAGCACCGTATCAAGAGCAGGCCAGGCCACACGCTCTTCAGCCCCAGCTTTCAGACAGAGAGGTGTTTCTGCAAGCATCTGACGTAGTCCTGCTTTGAAGGTCTGGCTTCAGGCAGGTGGTATGTGGCTCCGTAGGTTAGGGCTTACACATGTGCCTGTATCTAGAAGGAATAATCACGTCTCCCACTGGGTTCTCAAGCAAGACCATTAACCGCCCAAAAAATGCGCCAGGAGTTAACGTTGTGCTCAGATCCCAAGCATCAATGTCTCTCCTACATATGTGTATGCATTAAAAAAGGAGAGCGTGATGGTATTTGTGGGGGGAACACATTCCAACATAGCTGTATTTGGGAAAATGGCAAATACAGGTTCATTTCTAATTCCTGCAGGCTGGAAGGGGCTCATCACCCCCCGAAGGAGCATCGTGCAGGATGAACGTCAGACGAGAACAGGATTGGCTGAAAATGACAGTAGCACTGAAGCCTTCTACTGCCACCAATACAATGCGGCTATTTTAGAAGCATTAGTTCAGCAGAACAACGAAAAATTAGCTAAAGTAACTCAATCTGGATGCCTGGCATTAGGGGAACTATGGGAGTCTTTGTTTTGCCTAATATTGTACATCTCCTGGTTCTGATGGCCTCCAGACTTAGGCAGAGCTGTTTCTCTGTCTGCAATTAGCCACTCGGTGCTGACATGTCAGTCGTGTGTTCATGTGTGCTCACGATTTCCTGAACTGCACCCATCTCTGACCACTGCCGGGGAAGAGTCCGTCTTTCTTTGTAGGATGGGATGCATAAAGTCTGATGGGGCAATAGATGGATCAGGCGCGACATTGCAGATATTCTGACAAATTCAGATAGTGTCTAAAAACTTTTTTGTACAGGTGCCCTTTAAATGGACATATGCGTCCACAGTCAAGTCTAAATTTGCCAAGAAACAAAGGATTTAGGATTTAGGTGGGGCTGGCTGGTCCTCTTTCCTGTGACAAGATACCAGTTTTGATAATGGACTGTCTGACGTATAAAAAAACGCTATTAATGGCAACTGGCATTATCTCAACTAAAGTGGGGGTAGAAAGGTTGGGTGGGCCAAAAAGGGGATCGGAGAAGGAAAAACAAGGCTGTAGAAGGGAAAGTGGTATAACTGTGTAAAACGGACTGGGACCTGAGGCTTGGAATCTGGGATGTGGCAACTTTGGCAGAGTGCAGATGCTGATCACCAATGGATCACCGCCTTTAAAGGGAGAGAACTACTAGGCTGCTGTATGAGAGTGCTGAGGATCGAAGGGTCCATCTATCCTCTACCCCCCCAGTCAGGGTCTTGGGACGCCCAGAACTGAAGCACATTACCAATTTTTTTTTTTTACTTCTCGGGGGTCCTACGAATTTTATCCTTAACATTTTCACCTGTTTTATTTACATGAATATGTCGTAAATCAAAAGCAAAGTGTCTGCTCTTTGGAATATGGACTAAAAGACGGTGGACGTCAGTTACCTTTGTCAGTTTCAGGATACCTTTATTTTGGCTCCACTCTATACTGCCCCATATGCTGTTACGTTCCATCAAGCTTATATCTACTTAATCAGTGTTTTCTCATAATTTTGTTATGGTTCTAATGCAGCTTAACACTTATTTATTTTTATTAGCATCAGCTACTCAAATAACTTGGCTTAACCTGCAGCATAGCCGTTAGGTTAAGACCTTGGAACCACTTCTGGATAGAGCGGAACCGTCGTTATTGTTTCAGCCCTCATCACTGCTCCAGATCCAGGGCACGTCAGCCATGTGACGGAACATCCTGGGCACGTCAGCCAGGTGACGGAACATCCAGGGCACGTCAGCCATGTGACGGAACATCCAGGGCACGTCAGCCAGGTGGCGGAACATCCAGGGCACGTCAGCCATGTGACGGAACATCCAGGGCACGTCAGCCAGGTGGCGGAACATCCAGGGCACGTCAGCCATGTGACGGAACATCCAGGGCACGTCAGCCATGTGACGGAACATCCATGGCACGTCAGCCATGTGACGGAACATCCAGGGCACGTGTCTTAGCTGGGAATGCAATATTAGTGAAGTCATTCCAGTAACGAAGGTCTTCTTCTGATGAAGTCCATCATAGCAACAATGCATAAGCACCTGTTAGAACGACACCTGCACCTTAATATAAACATCACACCACCATGGAGCTACTGCCTCATGACCATAGGATCTAAATGACGCTTTAGAGGGACTCCATCCTGTACCCGAAGGGGCTCTCGATGGATCGTGCTGCCTCAGGAAGCCAGAAGATACCCTCGATTCCTCACGGCCGTCATTACGGCTGACCCACGGCCGCGCCTACCTGAAGGGGGATGGTGAAGGATGATAAAATCAACAAATATGAAGAACATCAAAAACATATAAATTAAGAGTCTCAGGCTTTATTTGATCATGGCAGAGAATCAAAGAAGTGGTGACCGCCAGGAGAAACGATCTGCCTAACCAATCACAACGCGTGGGGCCAAATGGAATTTTCCGGAATTCTCAGGTGTTCTTTACCCTCTTCCTCCTTATTGCCCCTATCGGCTTTCACTGGAGACAGAGCGCCTTTTGAGAGAGAGGAAAGCGGCAGCGGCTTAAGACAGGCGCTAAGGAGGAAACACCGCTAAAGTGGGAAGTGTTCGAGAGCGGGCTCCATCCGTACGCGGGTGTGTTTGAAAATGTGTTTGGAAGAGTCCCAAAATAAACCCCCACTCTTTTGGGGGGGTGAGTAGGGGAGAGGAAACCGAGCAGATTTGGAGAGAGGGTAGCGAGATCGACAGCCCATGCTAGACGACAGCGCTGCTCCCTGACAAGTTTGTCCAAAGGCCTCATGTTGACATACTGTATATGACTGTCAGATCAGTGATTAAAGACTGGATCCCCGCGTGGGTCATCTGCCATACCACCATGCCAGGTAAACGATTCCTTTTGAAAAAAAAATAGTTACTACAAGATGTATTTCATTTAACAAATACAGATGAGACAAGATCAAGAACCACAATCAAAAACCCATTCTGAAAGTCATTCCCTCAGAAATCGCAGAAATCTTGATCACTAGCTCCCCTGATCAGACCAAAGATACTTTCTGGAAAATTCTGTTAGCTGGATCACCCATTTCAAAGTTCTGTACTTGAACATGGTAGCCAACTAAACTATCATTAAATGAATGCAACTGGACATAGGCACAGGAGAGAAATGTTTTGGCAAGAAAAAACACCCTGACCACACACTAAACAAGTCATCAGTCTGTACTTGTCTGACATACAAGAAATCAAAAGCCTTTTTCCTGATTCCTGATGGAGAACTCTCGACTCCCAAACTATAGATGCAGGCTGTCAATGGCCTTCATTAATAATGCAGAGTTTGCACTCAGATAAATTCCCCTGTTTTTATGAGTCGGTGAACCTGTGTTCAGGATCTCTGAGGACCCAATGGTAATCGCTGTGCAGGTTAAGCCAAGTCAAGTGTCTGTATTGGCAGAAACAGCACTGCTACTCAGCTAAAACAGCGACGGCTGGGGTCCTGGCTGCTATACTATGCTAATGGCTGCTATACTAAGCATCATAACCTAATCATAACCTGGCTGCTATACTAAGCATCATAACCTAATCATAACCTGGCTGCTATACTAAGCATCATAAACTAATCATAACCTGGCTGCTATACTAAGCATCATAACCTAATCATAACCTGGCTGCTATACTAAGCTGCTATACTATCCTGACTGCTATACTAAGCATCATAACCTAAATTCAAGACATCAAATATATACACAGATATCCAAGGTCAAAGACACATTAAACACAGTTCAAAACTAACAGTCAGAATTTACTCAGCAAAACCAAATCAAATCAAATGACCCTTCATTAGCTCATCCAAACACACCACTGATATGCACAAGCATCTCATTCTGACATGTGTCAACGTTACACCGGTGTCCTTTCAAAAGGACCGGCAGCCAATCACATCGTGTCAGGTAACTACTTTCAGCCAATGAGAGGGCCTACCTGGAGCAGTTCAGGGCTCAGCTGATTAGATAGCTGCCTAATTGCAGACAGCCGGAGTAGATCATCACAGGCACAATCAGGGCCCGCTGCGCTCACAGCGGTGGGCGGGAAGGCCGCTAAATCAGGGGCCCCAGACTGGGTCTGCTAACTCCAACCGCTCCTCTTAATTACTCAATTAGCCCCGTCATTATGATAGTTTTAACATTTCAGTGATTGGGTACATCTGAAGATCGAGTAATTCCGACTCACTTTTATGAAATATCACCAGCATGCTTTTGCTGGGGCGGGGGGTGAGGACACAAGCATGTGTACAAAGAATATATAACTAAAAGTCATCCTTGTCCTGGTAAGTATCTGCTTAGTGAACAACTGCGCCAGTAAGACTGGGTAATGGAATCAGGTTTAATGAAACCAGTATGCACACAGACCTCCAGTTTGAATTCTAAGATCGACAGACACGTGGAGAGTTGGAAACGTTTGTGTCAGTCTGGAATTCTGCTGCATAAGAAAGATTTATGACTTCTTTAAGCTGTTTCTTTGTGACTGGTGTGTAACTTATTTTCACTGTAAACATTTCACAGTGCAGTTAATAAGTTCATTGTGACGTTCATTAACTATCTGTCTGTCATCCAAATGCTTATTCAGTACAAGGTCACAGGAATATGTCTACATAAATATTTTCGTAAATATATCTGTCGTTTGTTTTTCAAAGTTGAGATACAGCCACAGAAGGCGAGGGACATGCGTGTGTGCGTGAGCATATGTGTTGGCGTGTTGGCGTGTGCGGCTGGACTCTGATGCCTGTCCAGGTCCAGCTGTCACATGGAGCGTGTCAGAATGTCAGCCATCCCAGCATCCTGCAGTGGGCCTGTCAGCCAGGGCCGTCTTCACGTGCTGATAGGCTGACAGCCAGCTTGGGGCTGTCTTAGCACTGCCTGATGAAAATCTCACCAACTGGATAGAGCCGCATCTGATCAGCTGCCTAATTAAAGTCGCCTTCATTTTGTTGTTAAGTACCTAATAAAGTTAACGCGATGTCCATGTTCGGCTGATATAATGGTACACATTTTCACAGAGGGAATAAGCTCAAATTAGCA
The DNA here is from genome assembly GCA_026780845.1 of Petrocephalus sullivani. NCBI lineage: Eukaryota > Metazoa > Chordata > Actinopteri > Osteoglossiformes > Mormyridae > Petrocephalus > Petrocephalus sullivani. Next base: position 19,244,467 of record JAODKM010000008.1, on the reverse strand, counting down.
TACAAAAGCACCCAAAAGGCCGATGCTAATCGGGCTGATCCTAATTTCCTTGGAGATTAATTTGGGATTATAATCATTATTTTAAATGTGCAGCTATGCACACACTGCACTAGCGGTAAACACGGTCAGGCTTTCTCGGCCCATTCAAGGCTGACATATCCTTGCCATGTTATGCAGATCGTTCTAGAATGAATCGAACAGAGAGTCGCTTTTTCGGGGAAGCATAAATGTGTCAGAAGGCCTCTTATTTTACATCCTCCTTCTCCGCGGATCTCTTTCAGACGGACATCGTCCACAAATCAGCGGGGCGTACGCTAACTTCCCTGTATCATGTTCATTTTCTGGGTGGCAATAAATATTAGAATAAAATGAAGGCAGCAGGGCCATCACTGGTATTCTGCTCGCTGTCTCTGTGGTTGCCACGGCATCTGAGTGACAGCCCAGAGGAGGGGGAGGCTGGGGCCCCTCCCCTTTTTTCCCATTTAGCCTTGGGGAAGGATGAGCAGGATAGCAGCAGCCCCTCTGCAGCCTGCGTGCGCTGTCGATAAATCAACCGGGTTTTTTTAATGATCCCACACGTGACGGGGACCCGTGACGGGCATCGGTGACAGGCTAACACGTAAAAAACAGCCCTGAGACAAAGCAGAGGTTCGCTCCGTTAGCATGTATAGTGGCTACGGCCCCTTGGGGGGCTCGGGCCGGAAAGCAAGGCATCACCCTGGGCCAGCGCATGGGGGGGGAGAAAGCTAGCGACCAGACTGGATCCCCGACCCGGTAGGTTACTGGCTCAAATCCTAGCGGTACATGTTTCTGAATTTACATTTAGTGCTGCCGAATTGATATGCATTACAGTAATTCTGTCTGTATACAGAGACTAAAAGTGCCAGTTTGTCACACCGAGATCATGTGAGAATGCGAGTGGAGGTCTGGGCCGGTTCTGTGAGTTAGAACTCCACCACTGGGCCCTTAACCCTAAGGCGCTGATTGACCCCTAAGGCGCTGACTGACCCCACTTTCTCAACGGCATGTTGCTTTGGATAAAAAAGTGCAAAATAAATGGAAAGCCAATATATTCAGCACAAGCACATTACTCTAGGTATAATGTAACAATCATGTAAGCTCCAAACTCCAGTAAAGTAACAATTATTCAGTAAAATCCGTCTGATAAATGCCGGCTCTCACTCATGTCACAGTCCCTCCATCTGGCCGCCTTTCATTGCTGTGGAAAAACAGCGGGAGCCTGTTACCTTCACTTTGTAAAGGATACCTTCGGGCCAGGTGACTCAGTCTGAAGGTTTGGGTTCTGGCCCATGGTCAGGAATCTCACGCCGGTGTAGATGTACTGAATACCCCGGGATATGGTCCGTGGGGATATTTATTGTGAATTTCTTCAGAGGATAAGCTGTGACAGTGAGAAGATGCAGTCCAGCCTCCCGACTTGGGTTCAGGAAAACAAAATGCTGCCTGTGTTCCCCGACAAAGGAGAATGACAGGCCACGCGCCACCGCACACCGCCATTTTGGAACGTCACAGTCAGACTCAGAGTTGTCCCATGCTGGCAGGCTGCTGTCACAGGTACGGGATTCGGTATATGGGCTCTGGCTGTAACTCTGTTGCCGGGACAGGCTTGTGAAATTACTGTCTAACAGCTAAGTGGGATTTCGGGGAACATTTCATTTGCAAGGCGATTAAGCCAAGTCAAGTGGACTTTAATGTCATCCCATCTATATATAGGTATAAAGTGGCATGAAATAACTACGTTGTGATGAACAGACAGCAAACGACAGGGGAAGGGTATTCACAGAAACACAGGACTGAGAAAAACAGGGCGGCTGGGCACAGGCCTGAATGCCTATGAAATTAAATATTTATTTGTTTGTTTACTTATTTACTTTTAAGTTAAAGTGAGCAGTGCCAGCCTGGGGGTTAAAATGATTTAAAATAATAATCAAAACAAATGTTTATAAAATTATTAAAATTATTATTATTCATTAAAATTATATTCTCTAATTTGGGATATGGACAACAACAAATGTGCGTCACAGATCACATGACTACCTGGAAGCACAACCAGCGAACACAGACTGACTGTGTCACAAGCTGACCTTTTTAATGGTACCCCAAAACACCTTCACCTGTAATGAATGAACCTTTATGGCCAATTAAGGATCTTTTAATATGTCATTAATATAAACCTTAAAGAGTCACAGTGTTTATCAAATAAGCTCCTTGTCGAAAAAGCAAAATGCTGGTTCACTGATTTGAAAATGGACCCCCCCTCACTCTGTCTCACCCCAAGCGCGGGGGCTATCAACCCCGGGGCTGTTTGCCAGTTGCTAGCGGATGGTAACGAGCCTCCGCTCTGGCTGACGCCATGCCTCTGTAGACCAGCAGGCCGTAAGGAAAGCAATCAGTCTGGATGTGAGTCTATGGCAGGAGAAACAGCCAGCGGAGTGTCAGGCCTGATACACAACTGCAAATGACTACATCTGTGTCAACAGGGGCACTGCCTAACGCTCAAGTGCGTCGAATAAGACAAAACAAGCCAACTCGGGCATCCGCTCTCAGGCACACCAGCCCTGAACCTTGGATTCAAAAGAATCTTCTGGACAACCTTCATTAGGAAGTTAAGTGAGGCCCCCTTGCTTGGAAACAGAATAGAACAGGGGCGTCTCACATGGTTTCGGGGAGCCCCTGCTTATCGCGTGATCAGGACTGCGTGTTTATGATCATTGGTACAAAAGCCGAACTCCGATAAGCAGAGTCTCGGCAGCTCTGGAATGGGCCCAACCATCGGCGAAGTCGGAGGGGGAAACGAGAGACAAAGAACGTTCCCCGTCCCCCCTCGATTCCGAGGGACCTCTTAATAAACCCCCAAGATGCACTTGAGATCCCGCGGAGACATTTCCCTCCAGGCCATGTCACATGGCAAACATCTGTGGCATGAAAGGTTGGTGCGGAAACAGGGACTCCTGTCTGCTGGGGAAGCACGTGCGGCCAACAGCTCGTTTTACACTATTGACTGCATAACCTTTTTGGATCAGAGGAATTACAGGCTGATTAATCAGCCGTGATTAGGTTTTTTATTTTTTCAGGGCTTTGTGTGGTACCCGTTGCTGCTTGCGTGTGCGTGCGTTTTCTTCCCTCCTCTTCTGCTTCTCCTGGAGTCTATAATACATTAAAGCTCCAGTCCGTCAGAGTGACAGGGTCACCGCTTTTCATTAGGGATTCATAATGAATGCAGAGCGTACGCTGCCGTGACGTGCCCTCAGCCGGCGGCTGGCTGGTAATCGCGGAGGGGCCCGGCCTGCCAGAACCCACCCCCCCACGTTCGGCGGGCCTCAGGAAATACGGACGCTGGGAGGGGAAATGGCAAGTGGCTGACAAGGCATTTTTTACTCATAACGGCCCGGTAAAACTCCCAATTTGGAAGATTTAATGCCCCCCCCCCGCACTTAGCAAGTAGTGCCGTCAGCCTGGTCCCCCCCAGTCCCCCCTGCTCCCAAACGATGGTTCTGAGGCTGGCGAGCAGACGGGCTTTATTGATAGGGCTGTTAAACGAGGACGTAGAGGGTCAGTGCCGTTTAGCTCAGGATGATTTCCAGAAAGAAAAACAAGGAAATGCTGGGAATTGTCCTTAAAAGGGGGGTGGATGGGTTTTAGGGGGTTCAGTGTGTGTGTGCGGGGGGGGGTTCTGGCTTTTCTTTTCCTTTGTGAGTTTTCAAGCCGAACTGCTTGTTGGCCAAACCAGTGACTCTAAATTGCCCGTATTGAGCGAAGGTGCTGTAAAGGGCTGATGCCTTGTCTGTGTTGTCTGGTCGCCAGTGCATTATGGGACATTTCACCCAACAGGGTAACTGATCACAGAAAATGAATAAACTCCATTTGGGATACATAGTCTGACTGCAGTGTAATGGTGAGTCTCGGTACAGAAATGGCACATTCTCAATTATTCTAAGGTTCATTTTCATTCTTTTTTAAACATTATTTCAGTACTGGCTTACAGTCATACAACGGTACCATGGCAGTTACTGCATGAAATATTTAAATATAGATATTTCTGGAGGTTCTGTCTTGATATACCAAACCCACCAAGAGACAGAATAAGAGAAACACAGTGAAATACATCATAAACAGCAGTCAGGCTCATGTCTGTATTACAGAAATTTGAAGGTGCGGTGATTATTTACCCCGTACTACATTAAGGTGGCATTCGTCTCAAAACACAATTACTGAGACAGGACCGGAGTAATGGAGAAAACGAAAAAAAAACCTTTCCAAATCGTCCTTCTCACTTACATTTTTATCCCGAGTCTGACAATGGCCGTAAAAAATTCCCGGCACGCTACACCAACAGCCCCGTCGTCTTTCTACTGAGTTATTAAAACATTAAATTCATATTCGTCATTTGTATTCAGTTATGCAAAATAAGCTCCTTGATAAGACGTGTCTTACTAATTGGGCCCCTGATGCTTCTGGGATACAGGCTGTCTGATGGGCTAGAGAAGAAGGTTGTGTCAGGAGACCCTGTCGAACACCGAGGGCCACACTGGGAGCGGCGGCGTTCGTGTGTGTGCATGTGCAGGGCCTTGTATTTTAAGGTTACCCTGTGTTTTTAGGTTCTGGTTGTTGCTCTAAAAGCACTTTCAGACTAGAGGCAAAAAAAACTTCCATCTCTCAGTGGTGGGTGGTGTGTAGCCGGGGTAGGTGTGTAGGGTGGGTTAGGCCGGTGTGCCTTTCATCTGAAGGTTGTTGGTTTGAATCCCATCCTTGGCAGAATAGTTACATCTCTGTCAGACTGTTGAGCAAGACCCCTAACCCCCAAAGATGCTCCAGGGCTGCCAGACAAATGGCCTGATGCTGCTATTCGACGTCAATCTTCACTTTTACGTCTGCATGTCTCAAAAGGGAGCACGTTGGGATATGGAAAGACTGAAGCATTCCGATGAGTCTGTTCATGTCAAAGACAAGCAGTCTGTGGGACCCCCCAGCCAAAATCAATCAAATTGTTGTCTGACAGGCCCCTCCCACTCGCACAGGGCCAGGCCGGCCACAATCTTACAGACCCCTCCCACTCACACAGGGCCAGGCCGGCTGCAGTCTGACAGACTCCTCCCACTCGCACAGGGACAGGCCGGCCGCTGTCTGACAGACCCCTCCCACTCGCACAGGGCTGTCTGACAGACCCCTCCCACTCGCACAGGGCCAGGCCGGCCGCTGTCTGACAGACCCCTCCCACTCACACAGGGACAGGCCGGCCACTATCTTACAGACCCCTCCCACTCACACAGGGCCAGGCCGGCCGCTGTCTGACAGACCCCTCCCACTCACACAGGGCCAGGCCGGCCGCAGTCTGACAGACCCCTCCCACTCACACAGGGCCAGGCCAGCCGCAGTCTGACAGACCCCTCCCACTCGCACAGGGCTGTCTGACAGACCCCTCCCACTCACACAGGGCCAGGCCGGCCGCAGTCTGACAGACCCCTCCCACTCGCACAGGGACAGGCCAAACGCTGTCTGACAGACCCCTCCCACTCACAGAGGGACAGGCCAGCCACTGTCTGACAGACCCCTCCCACTTGCACAGGTACAGGCCGGCCGCTGTCTGACAGACCCCTCCCACTTGCATAGGGACTGACCGGCCGCTGTCTGACAGACCCCTCCCAGTCTCACAGGGACAGACCGTACCTTGTCCTCATCTCAACTGGGAAAGACATTGAGACTAATATTAATCACAGTTAAGGTGTTTGTTTATCGTATTAATGGCACGGCGTGCGACGGGCAGCGCGGTAATCTCATAATCCGAGCAGCTGCCGCTCATTTTAAATAGCTAATTTTGGAGGCTGTCCAATATGGCAAGAATTCTCCCTGTGTGTGTGCCTGTGTGTGTATGTCTTTTCTGGCCTGTACAAAGGCTTTCCGGTGGGAATTAACTGCATTTATATCTTGGAAATGAAAAAAAAGCTCATGGTGGAATAGTTGCAGATTCCTTGTATTTTCTTAGTGGTGAGCCGCGGTCTTCAATATTTAATGGCATCAGGGACGTTTGTACACAGTCATGACATCGGCCCTGCTTTACTAGGTTGTCAGGTCAACTTGGGGCCCTTCCTCAGGCTGAGCTGGGGCCGGCCCATCACCTCTGGCTCCTCCCCTCGCGTATTGCCACTAGCTCTGCCCAGCACCCCCCCCCCCCCCCCCCCCCCCCCCCACCCCACCCCCCCCCCACCCCCCCCCCCCCCCCCCCCCCCCACACACACACACACCCCATGTATTCCTGTCTTTATGGGGACACTCCATTCATTCCTATGGGCATTAATTCCTGATCCCAAATATGAGACCCTTAACCCCTACCCAGCCCTAACCTTAACCATAAGTAACCAAACAAAATATGAGACTTTTAGCATTTTTAGTTTTTTGATTGCAAACACAGATTTTTATAAAATTGAGGTTATCCTTATGGGGACCAAAAAAATGTCCCCACAAGGTAGAAAATAGTTTTTTTTATCACACTGTGGGGACATTGGGTCCCCACAACGTAATATAAATATGTCCACACACACACTGCCTCCCCCAGGGCATGTCTCGCGCTGTCTCTTCGGGGAGAACGGCTCTGCCTTGGTCAGGCGCTGCCTTACTTGCGCTCCGCGGAGACCTACCCACCCGGTGTGTGCTGAATGACGGGCTCCCGCCTTGATCAGCCCTCCTTAGCCGGCCCACCTATTCCTTCTTCCCTTTACACATTATTTTCTGCTATAACATGCACCACATGTGTCCTTATCCGGCCCTTGCTGTTCGCGCTAGTTTCTTCTTTGGCATTTATGAGCGCTACAGTACAGAAAACAAGAAAGCAAGCTAATGAATGTATAATTCATGAGGAGACTGCAATGTGTAAAATTATGCAGAATGTTTCTTATACAGAATGTTTCACGCCTGGGTTTTTTGTTGTCTTGTTGTGTCAGGCTTTTATCTCCGACTGAGACACACTTGGACCTAACTCGGTTCTGTCTCACTGGTTCCGAAAAATAATGGATTCGCATCTCAAACTCTCTGCGGGGCCGGAGGAGCGCGTGATTTTCGGTTAACTTGCTGGCGCATGCGCCGCTTAGGCGCGCTCGTCGCGCTTCGGGCTTGGCGAGGGGGGAAGCGTGTGCGCGCCGCCGTGAAGCGCGCCGCCGAGAATCGCGCTGCGGCTCCCGCGGGGTCGAGTGCCGGCGGCCGCCCGGCCCCACGCCGACACCGGTAATCACCAGCGCTTTGTTCGCCGCGCTCATGTCGCGAAGTAAAAGATGGGAGTTTTCGATGGCGCTCTGCCTGCTGCTAGGAAACCACAGGTGTGTGTCGGGCGGGCATTGTGCTGCAATCATGCCTGACCCTCCCACTAATAACAAACCCACTGAACACGCAAACTGCCTATCGAAATTCAGCACTAGGTGGAGTGTCTTTCAGTAATTACAAACCCACCGACAGATGCACACATACACACCTCCTGCACGGTCCTTCCCCTTCCTAACGGACCTAGCTGAACAGAGTTGTCAAGACCCCAGAATAAACCCAATATACTCTAGAAAACTCTGTAAATCCACTATCAATACATAAATAGTATGTAAGACTAAGAAGCTTTAAAATAAAAAATAAAAACGTTTGGAACAAAGCAGCACATTTACAAGCCAAATGCTGTGTTTTTATTCAGGTCTCTAAAGGGGTTTTTGCTCAGCCCAGTGTCGCTGGACTTGTGTTTCGCGGAACAACAGTGACACCTAGGGGCACAGCGTTTTACTGCACTGTTCAAGCTGGCAGGCCAGAAATGCACGGCCTGTCCAAGCACAGCTTCCAGCCAGATTCGCAAACCTCCGTGACGGTCCTGTTACCGGCAGGAAAGCCTACCATTCGCCACCCCAACAGCTGTGCTATGTATTTTTAAAATATACTGATTCGTTGTCTTGTTATCATCCTCTTAAAGATACCCAATTCAGTGCGTTTTTTATAAGTCATTAGTATAATTACCAGGCCATTGTTCGTTCTGCAAAAAACAAAACATTGTAATTTAGGCAGAGAAAGTGTAATTCATCATAATAAATGGCTAGCAAAATGGCGGGTTTTCTACCCAATCATGTGCTAATCAAAATTTGGAATATTAAGGACACACTAATCGGCATGATAAATTGGTAATTAATTGATGGTATGAGTGAGGAATTTCAAGGCTCAGATTGGCAGAGTCTGGTAAATGTGTTGCTGCTCATTAAGGGTCCTGTACTCACTACTGTACTGCATTTGTCACTGACACAAGGTTGATGCCATCTTGCCCCTGTCATAATGTCAGCTACAATTACCAACCAACACACTATTATATATGGGTGCATGTAAGAGGCTATGTTCATTTAAGTTATACATTGTAAGTATATCAATAGAAAATGCAAATTACCAGTTTACGTACTAAAATAATACCCACAATATAAGGTTAAACCATTGTTAACAATGCCCAAATTCCCAAGGACATGTGCCGTATAAGTGGTTGTAAAATAAATGGAAAATGTCTAACATGGGTTTTTCTCTATTTCTCTTTTTACAGTTTGTCAGCATTAATTGAGCATCAAAAACTCAAATATAATATTCCAGTAATCTCCACTAAGGCAATAAAAAGGAGCCAAAGACAAGAGCAGGGTATTATACTGTTGACTTTTTCTCCGAGCTTAGTGCTGCTGTAGTCTAGTTTTATAGGCCAAATTAAACATACAGCACTTTCACAGTGGGATCTCCTGGAGACAAAGTGGGACAGCTTTATCCTTTAAAAGGAGCATTCAGTGCTGCAAACCAAAATAGGCATCTGGGTTTGGGGGTTTGGGAGGGGGGTGTTGACATATGACCCTGGATACATTGCAAGTTTGAAACAACACAGGTGTTGTTTTTTTGGCATGTGATACAACATATTTTCAACTACTGTTAGGGAGAATTGTTGTAGTTTCCTTGACTGTAGATTACATCACTACACTCTTTGCAATAGATTACTTAGCTTTAAGCAGGCATACAGATCATTTCCTATCACCACTGAGTCCTCTGCAGATCCCCCCCTCCCATGAGCCCATGTTTAGTACCGGCGTGAGTCGCTCAGATCCTGACTTTAGCAAGTCATCAGCTTCATTCATGGTACACTGGAATCATTGCAGCAGAACAGGAGAGATGGGTGAGAGACCAGCTTCACACCTGGGTGTCAGTCATACCCACAGGCATTTTTATGTTTGCCATGAACATAAAACTAACATTGTGTGAAACAGCCCACAGGAAAGTCCTTGTTCATTACAACTAAAAAAGCCACCATGAAAACCAAGTAATAATATTTCCTATTTTAAATGAATTGAATTAGAATACATATTCATTCATATTTATGCAGCATTTAATATAGGAAACTTCAGCTAATGGATTTAATTAGCCTTACAGTGTGAATGGCAATAACAACAAATAACAACATCAAAAAGTAAGATTAGGATTTAATTTTTTCACATTTGATCCTGTCCCTGTGGGATTTACAGCGATACATATTTGCTTACTGATTATGCCCTCACTGTTTAATGAAAATGACCTTTATATAATCTTCCAAAAAAATTGTTATCAGATTAAGAACCCTTGGTATCACACCTAAGACTTCTTAAATAGAGAGTTATCACCTCTGGAGGCAAGGGGTTTTGAAAGCTTTCCAGGAATTCCACTAGAAGAGGACGTTTTGACAGGGCACACTGGAACCGTATGTACTGAGAGACGATCAGACCGGAGAAAAGTCTTTCGAACATCAATCAACCTTTCGAAGTTAGATCAGTTTAATCTAGTTGTATTATAGTCTATATTTTGACCTTCAAAATGACATTCACCTCCAAAAAGGGTAACCTTGATATAAATGGGTACACTATGAGAACAGAGCCTGTGTTTCACCCAAAGGTCATTATTTTTAATGAAACTTGAATTGGGTTATACATTTCCAACTGGATTTTCCACTGATCCTGGCCAAATCCTAGTGAATCACAATGCAAAAGTATGAATGGCACAAGGGGGTAAACTCCATTCCATTGACGAAATTCCATAATGTCAGAAATTTGTGAACCATACGCCTGGGCTCCATTAATCAAGTTATATACTTCATATTTAATTACCATAACATCAAAATGTACCCTTAGTAACTGCTGGTCTGAAAACTGTACATTTGGCGCCTCACAGTGGTAAAGAAGCGCTATGACACAACCATGTTAAAAGTCATTAAAATTCTGTGGCGCAAAACGGGCTCCCATTTGTTTTCCTAATGCACACTCCTCATATAAGATGATCTTTAATTTCCCTTAGTGCCTAATAAAGGAAAAACACTTTTTGTGTAGTGATTATTAGCTTGGGAGCACAGGAGAATGAAAGTAGGAGAAGGTAAGAGAGAATGAGTCAGTGTGAAGCACTGCTGCCTGCAGGACCGGGGCTTCCGACCCAGCCCAGACTCTCTGTGGGTTTTACACTACATCAGCATGTCAGCTGGCTTTCCTCTGAGCACTCTGCTTACCTCCTGTTGCCCAGCAGTTGGTGACATTAGACTGGCATCCCAGCCAGGGTGTCCCCCACCGTCTGCTTCCTGGAATGTTCACCATGCTCCTCGTAGCTCTGTCCAGGATATGCAGCTGGAAGATAGATGAGGAAGAAGATAAAGAGGTCAAAGGCGTTAAAATAGACTGCCTTCATATGAGGAAAACCTATTACTGAAACTCAATGTAAAATGCGTTCTGTGGGGTACACTGGAAATGCTTCTGGTCCAGTGCATTCTGGTCCTGGCTCGTGCATTTCAGGCCTGAGTATTGGGAGCAGCACATGACTTTAATGCAGGCCGCATTTTCACCTATGGCTTGTGTATTTATAATGGCACGGTGTTGGAGCTCCGATTTAGATAACAAGAAAAACAAGAATGGCTGCCAGCCTCTGAAAGAATGCAGGAAGGGCTGAGATTAAATTACTCATGGTTGCCCTAGAGATCGCCGTGCATTTGATTAAAGATTGATTAGACTCCACCAAAGCTCAAAATTCCCCTGAAGCTAAATAAGACACAGAAACGGAAAAGAAAAATCAGAGGAGTGGTGTAATGCATGGCCTGCTTAGGCAGAAGTGATCAGAGTCCCACAGTGTGAAAGTGATCGGAAAGAGCCTATGGACCCAGCCACCCATGGGGGGGATCATTCGTCGTTATGGTTATGGGAGTAACATGGGGACACAGAAGGCAGCCCTCATGCATAAAGCAGCATACAGTACAAGTGTGCATTCCTGCCCCCGATATGTAAATACACCTTTTATTTATGAAACTGAAACTCGGATCAGTAAAATCAAGTCCATTATGCCCGATTTTGTGTCTATGAGTGTTATTATGAGTGATGTTTCTTTTTTACAAATACCTCCCCATGTAACCACACAAAAACATCAGCATCATCATCTTGGGACTGACTCTTACTGTTATGCCAGGAACAATTCCCCAAACCCACTTTCAAAAAAAAATAAATAAATACATAAATAAGTTTTCCACTTTTTGTTTTTTAAAAAAATAGCTAGCAAATTTTAATTGTTTGTTATCTGGAGACATCTATGCAAAAAGTGAAACACAGAAAGTCTCCCGTTCCCCACCGTGGTAATACTACAGAGTAAAAGTGACGGGAGAGCTAATGCTGGCATATCACGCTAAATGTGAACACCTCACGTGTGAAAAGTGAGCATGAGGCTGGTTTTCCGGAACACTGGAAGGACGGTGTCGAAGCTGGGAAAACTGGATCAGGGTTACGTGACGGGAGCCACCATGCCAGACTACACGATTGCAGACCGCAGTGTTGTCTGCAAGTCGTCCCTTAAACACAAATATTTGCCCCTGCTGGCTTTGATAACATTATATGAGGGGCTAAGATAGCTGCATTACTCGTTATGGCCTTGGGACTAACATACGTGCACCAAAAAGAGTTAGCAATGTTTATTACTGTAGCTGTGTGTGTGTGTGTGTGTGTGTGTGTGCATTTGTGTGTGTAAGAGAGACAGACTGCACAGGTAACATCTGTATCAGGTGAGTATTTTTTTGCACTTTCATCCTTATGTAAATATCAAGCAGCCAATAGCAGAAGAGTAGAGCGCAGAAGGAAATGGAAAAGGAAAATTCTCATTGGTGGACTTGCACCATCTCGCCTGCCAGCCGACACCTTCTTTTAGAGTTGTCGAGACACGAGCGGGTTTACTGAGCTGAACTTCAGCGACGCTGCCTCGCCACCCCCCACCGCCACCTTCCAGCGCCTGGAGGATCCACAGCACGGGGGAGCAGCTTGATCTGTTGTCTCCTGCGCGTCTCTAGGCTGTGCCCCCCTCCCCATCCAAGTTCCAGCGGGTCGGACTCAAGCCCAAGCTCTGGTAAGCAGCCATGAATGATGCCTGGCTCAGCCTCTCTGCTACACACCTGTCATGGGACCCCCGCCCCCTAATCCCAACCCCTTACCCTTACTCATGGGGGGCAACCTGTGGAAAGCCCTTTCTGTCCCTCTTTCCACTGGAATGCTTAGGATTAGGCGAGCAGAGGGAGCAAGGGTGATGACCTGGAACCTATATGTGATGCTTAGTGGAAGGGGGGTGCGTATTTTTGAATAACGGGGAAAACTCTGTTCTTTTTGGCTAACTATTGTATTTGGACTAAAAGAGAAAAGTGCAGCGATGCACCTTTTTGGCACAGAAAGATCATATTTATTACTAGTAATTATGGCAGTCCCACTCGACATGATATCAAAGTGGTGTCTTGTTGACTTGGAGCTGTTGCAAAACTCAAAACAGATTGACAGATTTTAAATCACATTTTCTAATGCTTGCATTTCTGAAGGCGAGAGCATTCGTGTTTGCAAAGCCTGTATTATTGCAGATTTTGTTGGACGTAAAAGTAGCTGATTACATTTTGATACCAGTGATCAGCATCAGTCTCATTTCCTATTGGCTACTTTGTGGAGCCCTTTTTATTTGACCTTCTTGTGATGGCCATCCCACACACCTACTATTTGATGGCCAGGCATGGCGTCCAGCTCACCGCACATCCAGCTACAGTAATGCCTCTGTTTACAGAACCGAAAGTAACCCTGCCATTTCTTCCGTTGCTCCTAATCGCAGACCGGCTTAGTTGGTTTATACCCAGGCTGGTTTTCCTCCATGGTGGGTTCACCAAAGCGTGGGTGAAACGCCCGTCCCATCATTTCCCCTGGCTAGCATACCACAGAGGCGAAAACAGATGATTACCAACTGTCGTTCGTCTCGTTGTCGTTGGGCCAGAGGACGACTGGGCTATGTGACAGTTACAACATGGCATCTCCTCCGTCTCTCGGTAACGCGACTGAACTGGGGTGAAGCAATAAGGAAGGGAAGAGTAGGCTGAGCACCTTTATGAGGGCCATTTGGTGGCCCCACCATGAGTACACATTCTGTCTCACTGCTGTTTAGGCAGTAAACAACCTTGCTGCTTTGCATATTGCTTATGAAATGTATGTGTCATGTCACCATTTGCCTCCCACTCCTGGTCATGGTTTCTTTCAGGATTCTTGTCATGGTTATGGTATTCGCTTCTTTGTATCAATGCACCATAGGCTTGACATATGCTAAGCCAAGTCAAGTCATTTTATTTATACAGCGCCGTTAAAAACAACTGGTGGTTAATCAAAGTGCATTACAACAATAAAAATAATAGGCATAAAAATCATGTGTAGGACTGCATACGAGCAAGTGGTAGTTAGCAGTTATTAATGTAGCTGACTGTCATCGCAGTGTCCCCTGCTGCTTAGGTTACAGGTCATGCGTGTTATCTGTTTGTGACGGTACAGGTTATGTGTTGCCTATATGGAATAGTATAGGCCATGCGTGTTATCTGTATGTGACAGTACAGGTTATGTGT
>JAODKM010000008.1:19195550-19208766 GCA_026780845.1 Petrocephalus sullivani | reverse complement strand
ACACTTCCTGCAGTAACTGCACACACTTCCTGCGGTAACTGCACACATTTCCTACATTAAGCGCACACACTTCCTGCAGTAACTGCACACACTTCCTGCGGTAACTGCACACATTTCCTACATTAAGCGCACACACTTCCTGCAGTAACTGCACACACTTCCTGCGGTAACTGCACACATTTCCTACATTAAGCGCACACACTTCCTGCAGTAACTGCACACACTTCCTGCGGTAACGGCACACGTTTCCTACATTAAGTGCACACACTTTCTGCGTTAACCTCACATGTGTTAACTGTGTTAATATCAGACAATTCCCACGCTAACTTAATACACTTTCAACGATTAACATGGAATATGGTGTCAGGTTTTATTCATCATGTACACAAACATACACTGAATAATATAAAAATATGTAAGCAAATAAATAAAATATACAAACCCAATAAAAAAAAACAATATAAAACGATAAAAAACAAGACAGGCTTCTCACCTGTAAGCACATCTAAAAATGCTGAACGAGAACAGTTACGCATGCTATGATATCCATAGGGTCCATATAGTGTAAAACCACCAGACGAAGGGAGGGAGGGTTGAGAGCAGGCTACGCCTGGGATTGGAGCAGGATGTTTGTCACATGACAGTTCAGCCCTTAGAAGGAATGTGACCACACCCCCGGCCCATTACACTGTTTCATAGCAAGGTTACCGGCATTTTGGAAAAACAATGCCTGCGTGCCATTTCAAGACACAGAAACACCCTTTTAAAACACCCTCCAGTCTCTGAAACATTTTATCCAGCTGTTCACCCTGGCATGTGAAACACCTCCTCTCTACCAAAGAGGATAGCGATCCAGGTTCAAACTGAAACGGCTTTGAACATTCCACCTTCATTTAACAGGATTGGGATGGAATTATTAAACGTAATGGTGCCTTTTCTCAGACTGATCTCTATAATTAGTCATTAGTCCGCATTGTGATCTCATTATTCCGAGGCTCGGGAAGCGCAGGTTGGCGTCCCCTTTGACGCCGCGGCCGTTATCCCCCACCCTGCTTCTTCGCTGCAGAAGATTAGCCTGGAAGCAGCTCTGCCTTTCATCTCATTCCCGCCAGCATTCACTCCGGGTTTCCGTGGTTTTTCCTTTTTGGGGGAGGGGGGGGGGGGCGGTCACACAGAGTAACAGTCCAGGCGCCATAATCTGGCCAATGGTAGAAGGTGGCCGGACTCTCAGGGTGGCGATTTGGGAGGTTAAGGGCTGGGTTCGGGCGAGGGGCCTTACAGCTCGGCTCGTTGTAGCATGAAGAGGCCAGCCAAACACACACACACACACACACACACACACACAGGGTCCTCTCTGCTCATGTCCTGGTGAGACATTCGTCTTACCATCCCGATAAATATCTCTGCACCTCCTTACCCTTTCAACGGGACACACAAGGGGTCTCACACAACCCCCACCCCACCAAGCTGCTTAAGGATAGAGGAAGTACCATTTAATAGCATCAGGAAATAGGGAAATGCCCCCCCCCCAGCTCCCCTCGAGCCCCCCCTTGTATGATGAGCACGCGCTGGCTGACAGCTGAAGCAGAAAGTCATTTTTCAAGCTAAATGCCAAGCGGTTATGTAGCATAATATTCAGTGTAAATGAAGCGGAGGCTGGGAACGGCGGGCTGCTTAGCTCGGGCGGGAGCCCTGGGCGACCCCCCAGCTCTCTCCGGGCTGAAAGACTCCAGCCCAGGTGCCGGGCAAAGGGAGCAGGGAGGCCTGAGCCTAAACACAAACATCTGTTGGCCTAAAGAGACATAAGCTTCTGCTTCAACGGCGCCAAGCCGCAGAGGAGTGGCGGAGAATCGGGAAGGGTGCTCACAGTCTCACGGACAGGGAGGAACGGCACATGCACAGGGCCTGCAGCACACTGCTTCCTGATGGGTGTTTTTCGGAAGGGTTTTTTAAGCACCCTCTCTCTCTCTCTCTCTCTCTCTCTGTCATAAGCTCAGATCCGAAAGTGCATCCCCTCCCACTTACTGCTGATCCCCAATCTACCCAGGGGCTGGCTCCTCACCCCCACCCCCTGGCACCCTGTGTAGAGGAATTAATTAGCGATGATAGAGAAGGTAGATGTGGAGGATCCGGTCAGTGTGTCACTGATCCAGGAGTAGGCAGGAACCCGGCCCAGGGGGCAGGCATTTTCTTTGGGACCACGTGGAATGTGTGACTTTTCTGGTCATTTCAGGCAGTGCTGATAGGTGACATGCTGGCTCAGGGTGGGGAGGGGGGGGGGGGAATCAGGTTTTATACCTGCTGGGTTGGGGGTCTTGATTGCATTGGAGTTTAGATTCCATGCCCGGCTCGCCCCCATTCTGACAACACTTAGTATGTGTAGTTGTGTATGTATGTGTGTGTGTCTCAAGTCATGGTATTTTATTTGCAAAATAAAATTTATTTGTTTTGATCATGCATGTGATCACCCCACAGCAATGAAATGTGTGCATTTAACCTGTGTGATATTGTGACACAGCAGAGGGGCAGTTACATGAGCACCTGGGGCAGCAGTACTTGCAGGTCAGGGACTCAAACCGGCGATTTTTCGAGTACATGGTCGCATTCCTAACCATTATGCCACCTGCCTGCATGTGTACATTGTGGGGTTCAATTATTTTGACTTTGTGGGGACAGTTTTAGAAAAATCTCTGACTGCAATGAAAAAAATACAAATTTCAGAAATCTTGTATTTTGTTTGGTTACTAATGGTAGGGGTTAGTTAGGGTAGGGGTTAGTTAGGGTATGGGTTAGTTAGGGTAGTCATTACTGGGATTAGAGTTTTTCCCATAGAAACGAAAGGAAAGTTTCCCCGAAGATATGAATACAAACGTGTGTGTGTGTGTGTGTGTGTACAGACCCTGAGACAGAGTGGCACCCTGCCAACAGTAGTCTTGGATTTTCACTTATTATAAACAGAAGTGTTTAAATTTTTTGTGACTTTTGTGAAAGAACATTCTCATCCAAGGACAAAAAGAAATATATAAATTGGGGTCCATCTCCCCCACCTCACCAGAGCGAAGCATAATACCAGGACGTTCACTGCCGTTTGCACGTTTAAATAGATCACACACTAAGTTGTGCCCGCTAATCGCCCATTATAGGGTGAAAGTAAAATAAATACATAATCCATGTAAGGTGTTATCAGCTATGGGTACAGGATTATCCGGCACATGCCCTCTTCCCCGTGGGACACCATCACCATCCATCCCCATCCTTAATGACAGCCATGATTTACAACATAAACACTTCACCCTCGTGGCATCATCTTCCTGCCCATAAGGAGGCTAGTAATGACATTTAGGAGACCATGTGTTGATAGGCACACCATTTCTAAGTTTTCTCTGTATCAACCTCCCAACTCACTCAACAGGTGAAATATTTCACATTCCATCCACCCCCCCCACACACACACTCATAACATTTTCAAAATAAACTCAGATTTTGTCCTCTGTGGAACAATTTCTTGGAAATGTCTTCTGTTTTTCACACCCTCCAGCCCCCCATCCCACACAGCCAACCCCCCTCACCCCCCAAACAACAGTCCCCAGGTCACCGACGGCGAGACGAGGTAATTTAAAGCACACTAACCCCCCTACCTCAGGCAGGTTGGCCCCAGCTGCGCCTTCCCCTTCCCATAATGCCGTGCAGGTCCCCAGTCACCCAACGCGGGGTAGCCTGTGGCGAAAAAAAATAAAATAAAACGCAAGTGTCCAGCCTGCGGAGTCGAACCTCCATCCCATTCAAATCTGTCTGCATACAGCTGACGGTGACATAACCTTTCATGTTCTACCACTGTGTACATATACAAATAATTGAAGCCCTTGACCTTGTCTACCTGAATATGGCTGTAAGTACAGGCTTGACATTTTGATACAGCTCTCGGCCTTTTCCAGCTGTTATTTTCTATTTCAATAATCCATGGCGGCCAGAAAAATGAAAAAGGAAGCCTAAATGATTAATACTGTCAGGGCTAAAATAAAGTAGTCAGAAGAAAGGACTGTAAATCTGTTTTTGTGACATTTTCAAACTGAATATGATGCACTCCCTTACCCGGGGTGATTTTATTTATTTTTTTAAATTTTATTTTATCCCCAGTAGACTGCCTGCAGACTTTTCATGGCTCCCTGACAGGAGAGCGGCTGTGAAGGCGCCACGGACGTCAGACTCGAGCAAGGCCGATGTAAAGCGCAGTGGATTTTGCCAATGAGGATGCGCCAATTAAAAAGCAATGGGGGTGGTCAGGGGGGGTCTTTGGTCAGAGAGTTGGATCTTTACCTTCCAGCCAGGTCACGGATGTAGGACATGGGACTCGTTGCCTGTCTCTTTGACCGGGCCGGGATCACTTGATGGCCATCTCCTATGATCTCGTCACGTTCGTCCACAATGCGTGTCCCCCGCCCCCCCCGCGCTGGTTTTAATCAGGCCACGCCGGTTCACTGTCATGCCCTGGAATTTATACGCTGTCAACAGAATTAGCATATTTCCTAATATGGACATTTCCAATTTGTGTTGTCACTGATGGGGGACCTTTCATTGCTATTACCCGACAAAATGTGCTGATAAGAGCGATGAAGTTAATTTTTGACCTTAAGGTTGAGTCATTGTTGAAAACATTTTTTTTTAATTGTGGTTATTATTAGAGGGCTTTTTTGTTTTCTTGTATAATTTTTTCTTGTATAATACAAATTATCTGAAAATCTGAGATTTTCACCATTTATAAATTAACTTACTGTTAAGCATGGAAAGATATAAGCAGACAAAATTATGATGATCCAATTATTAATTATTCTTTAATAATGGGCTTGAGTAAAAATTCAAGTGTACTTCTAGACTCAGGAAACTTTATCACCTTAAAAGCCCGACAGGAGCCGGAGAGGGGTGCAGGGAATAGCCTGGACCAGACCGTCCCACCCTACTGCCAGACTTCCCGCCCGACAGTTCCTGAGCCGTCATATTACACAACATTGTTGGCTGCCAATGAGATGGACCGCCCCAGATACAAGATGTGCTGGACAAGGACTTCAGAGCGAGGGATTGGTGGAGAGCATACGGTGGGAGCTGGTCCAGAGAAAGGACACCAATCAGGAAGCATTAAAACGGGAACAGGAACCAGCAACGGACAGCAGCCCAATGACCTGGAATGAATGAGCAAGAAGAGGAGCTAAGAGATAACGGCAACGGTGGAGGAGAAATGGGGAATATTATTGCAGAAGGGGCAGCTCTGCAATGGGGAACCAGGAACCAGACCTACGGGAGCCAATGGTCTCAGGGGCTGTCCTCCTCCTCTCTGAGGCTGCCAAGATGGCCACACCCATAGGGGGGTGACCGTAGCAACATGACATGCAGGAACTGAGCCATGCCCGAGCCGTACCGTGACCAGAGACTAGTGACAGCAGGGTTCCAGCTTGCTTCGGTTTCCCACCGCAGAAGGATCGGTCAGGTGTGGCTTGGTTCCTGGTGGCAGTGGAAAAGCACTATAAGACACACAAAGAGAATATCAGAGACAGGGGGAAATGACATCATTGTGTAGAACTTGCAGAAGATCCCCCGTGGTGTCATTTTAAAGTATCTGCTCCACATGGCCAGCTAGGTGGGACCAGGCTTACAAAAATAACTGATCATAAAACCACTCACAGCAACACACAACTCATTCCTCGAGCTGCCATGAGGCCCAAATCTGGAAGATGTCCAGTTGGTGTTGCTCGACAGTGAATCCGGGATGTTGGCCTGAACTACGCCTGGGGTCTGATGCCGGCGTGGGGTGCCTCAGTGTGACATGTGTCTCTCCCAATTTCTGGGTGCCGGCAGGCCTCCTCCCGCTGAGACTCCGCCAGCAGATGTGTGACAGTGCACACCTGAATGTATCTCGCCGGCCTCTGAGCGGTGACACTCCTCATATGCCTAATGTGTGACGTGTCACGTAAAACCTGTCACTGAAATCCACAATGAGCAGGATCCCGGCTTCAGGAACAATGGGCGACACAGGGGAAGGGGGGTTGGGGGGGTGCTAGGACAGGGCACTGCGGAAGGTTACGTGTGGATCGGCGCCTCTCTCAGGTTACCAGATGCCAGTGCGTCTTCATGACCAAATAGAAAGTTAGTAATTATTAGTGGATGTCCGTAATTATTCGCAGGGAGGGGGTCTTGAGGTAGAGGGGGATCGCAGGTCCGATGCAATTCTGCAGCAAAGCGTGATTAATGCACCTGCATATATAATTCCACTCAATAACATTATCAAAATCATTACATTAATCATCTCGCCCATTGACAGACAAGAAAACGGTTATGCTAATATTTTCATATTTAAACGCATTACTTTAGTATTCTCCCTTTAAAAATAGAGTCTTTTTTTTGGTTTGCTGATACCTATGCTGAGTGGGGGCAGGGGGAGACATTTGTAACTGTATTCAATTCCAAAAGGAATAAGCGGCGAATATTCTAAATTCTCTTCCGTTTGGGTTTTAATAAGCATATCTAATTAATATTTATAGCATAATTGCTTTTTGCGATTTTTTTTGTTGAAAAGGGAGTAACAAGGCCAAAATACTGTTGTTGGTAATTAAGACAAATGCATTAATTATTAAAGATGCAAACATGTCAAGCAAGCATAACTAATTATTTGAGCGTGTTAACAGTTGTTTAATGTTAGCAGCCGATGAATTATTTAATGGGAGCGCGCCATTCTCGGCTGGCTGGAAATAGGAGGCGATAGGCCGCCTGAACACATGAATATATTTAGGAAATGTGCAGGTGTCTGGATTTAAAGTCTTCAGATTACAAAAATCCCCGTGTACTGTGCCATGACAAGCCTACAGCCTGGGAAGGTAAGGCTGTGAATGTAGCTGACAGTGGGGCTAATGCTAAACTCCCGGCCCGTTGGTCATAGCAGGTAGAAGCTGGTACATGCTACTCTTCAGGCCCGTTGCTTTGGGGGACAGCCTGGGCAGGCCCGGGGGGGAGGAATCCTGCATCATGGGGGCCCAGGTGAAGTAATTCGGTCCCTTTTTCACTGGCCCAGTGTTTAGCGGAATGTTTAATGTTCTATTCTCCCAAGGTGCTATTAACATAAAATATTTTATTACAATCAGTGAGGGAAATTATTACGCTGAAGAGGAGCCGCGATTGGGATGAAGGCAAATGAAGCGGCGCTGACATGACCGTCATGTCACACACTCTCGGCACCCCCGACATCAAGATGATGTAATAGAAAAGTGTTTCTCATGAATTTTAAATGCATACAAACACCTGTGAATAAGAAGAAATAAAAAACAAAAAAATGCACAGAACTCAGCATGTGTAATTTCTGGTATGAGGATTGCTTGGGTTCAGAACTGAATACTTTTTTTTGCAAGAGAGAGAGAGAGAAAGAGGGTTAGGGTTAGGGTACAGAAAATTCCACGTGTAGGTGTCATGGAGACACGTCGGGTAGAGATGGTTATGGCCCGTGTCACCAGGGCGCTGTGTTGCACTACACTCCCCTGGAGATGGTTACGGAGGGCCGGCCCGTGTCACCAGGGCGCTGTGTTGCACTACACTCCCCTAGAGACGGTTACGGAGGGCCGGCCCGTGTCACCAGGGCGCTGTGTTGCACTACATGATTCACTGCACCTCCCTACACTCTCGGCTTTGCTTTGCACATCTCCTGAAATTGAATCCCCGTTCTTTTGCAAGCTGGTTGTTGCAGGACTCGGAGGGCAGGAATGATGCATCCGGGTTTCATTCGGGGTGGCATGCTCTCCGGTGGCCAAATTAAGCCATGCCCTCCACCTGATCGTTTCAGTTCTGCAGAAGCCTGTGTAAGTGCCTGGTAGGAGCCCATAACCTCGCTCTGCTGCCTGAGTCCTGATCCTAAGATGTACTTAATCTCGATTCGGGCTCTGCGTAATGGATCACCGACGTGTAGCGATAATTGCTGAGAGACCCATTCTTAGACATCTCCATATATTTCTACAGTGCCCAATATGCGACGGTGAATGTGGTGGGTAAGGACATCTATGTGTAACTCAGAGGTGGCCCTTAATGCACACTGGAGCCTGATACCTAAGGATTAAGGTGCCTACGTTTCTTTAAAATGTTATCCATCTGTATGGTAAGAAAGAGAATACAGTTGTAAGCGATGAAATCCGCACTAAGAAGGCTTACAGACAGAAGCCTTTTTGGTAAATGCGGGGGCTGGGAGCGCACCCCCCTGCTCCGTCTCTGTGAACAATCCCCACACTGTCCTGCCCAGCGGCTCCCACTAAGGGTTAAGCCCCTCTCCGGGTGAGCCGCCTCCAAATGATTTATAGGCCGAGATGAGGCTGGAATCTGACACAGGCCTTTCTTTATATATTTTATATATATTTCTGCCCATTTTCTTCCTCCATCAAGGTGGAGCGGCCCCTGTCCCCGGTCGGCGCCCGCCGTCACCCTGCCCCCGGCGAGTTACTCATGAATCATCCCGTCACCGCATCGAGCGCCGGCCCGGCTTTCCCTTCCACCTCACCGCAACCTGGCTTCCGCCATCTTTCTTCATTCGCGCTAACAATTTGGTAATGAAATATTGATTTTTAGTTAGATTCAAATAGATGTTATTAACTTTGCATTGATAGATCGCCCTCTTGTCCAGCCAGCAAGTTCTTCAGTCAAACCTTAACTGCACGGTGACACCAGGGAGTGGCTGTGTGACACCGGTCACCCCTCGGTACATGGTAATATTATTTTATTAGAAATTGTTCAATTTACCACCATATTATCCATTTTTTGAAATATTAATGCAGTTTAGAATCTGTTCTTTAAGATTTATGTATAAGTTTACCCATTTGAATTTGGAGGAATATGATTGGCAAAAAGGGGCCAAACCTGAAACAGGAAGTTTTACTTGGTTGGTCTAGTTTGCAGACCCATCTGAGATTTTGGAGATACGGCAAAAGAATGAGTCTGCCTTCACCCACTGCTGATTATTTGGTCGATGCGCCATCCACCTTTAGGAGAACCCATAGCTTACTACCCATCTGGCTCCCTTTGCAGAGAAGGGGTCATGCCTGACTAATTTCTGTATAATTCTTACCCCACATTTTTAAAAACAACATTTTTACTTCAAAACAATGTTTGTGATGTTGACACTGCTTTGCTAACCGATAAATCAGACCACCAAAAAGTACATTTTAGCTTTTCACAGCTAACTGGCGACACCCGTGTTGACTTCATAACAGTTCATTTACAAGTCAATGTTTATTTTTTCCTCCTGAAAAGGAGATTGTTTGCTATTTGGCAAATCCATTTGAGAAGAGGGAGTGTGAATTCAGCAGCGTAATTGGATAGACACAGTTAGAAGAGCAGGTGGAATTTAGGCTGAAAATGTACTTTCTGTTAAATGAGTTGAAGTGGCTAAATCTCAACCCTATGGGATGGACGTCAAGTATAAATGAAAAACAAGGGCCTCACACATACACAAAGAATGTTCACTTTTATATTTGTATATCAGGGACACTTTATTAGCTGCTTTACGGTAATGTGTGGTCACGTCTGACATTGTTATGAGATCATGCTCATTTCAGGATGTTATAAGCCATCCCATGACCAAACTCCTAGACTTACAAACATAAAACTAAAAGCAGGTATCCCTATGAATGGCCATCGCCACATTCTCATCCCAGATCCTGGTCCCCCTTCACATGCACCAGTTTTTGAAAATTTCTTAAATTTTGCTTTGTGTTTTTGAGCAATTCTTATGAAAAGAAAGAGTAAATCTGGGGGGGGGGTTGGTATTGAGTGGAGTGTGCATTTGCTGCCCTTCAGCAGCCCAGCCTGGATCCCGTGCAGGTCTCTTACAAAGATCAGACCCTGCCCAGCTGATTGGCAGCAAGCTGGGTAATTGGGTGTTAAGGATCAGTAATTTACCGTCTCTCGCTCTCCTTGGACTGGCAGACAGTGCAGAGGTGTTACAGACACACCTACATTACAAGTACAATATTTCCATCATGCCAGAACTCCATTCCGTAACCCAAGAACACTGTAATGATGCTATTGACGTTTGCTTTTAATGCATTCGAATGCCCAGTTCAGACCACCTTGAAGTGCGGCCAGCCGTCAGTGTTAACCTTAGTGCTAGATGACTGCTGGACGTCTGTAATCTTTCGTCCTCACTAGAGTCAAGACTCTAGGACACATTAAATCTTGATACCCATCCTGCATTTAAACCGGGGCCGCGTGTAACGCTACATGGAGATAACCCTTGTTATTAGCTATCCAACGGTCGATCAATAATTTACTTCCTCGGCCAAGTGGATGAAGCTCTCCTCCGCCGATAAGAATCTCCTCGCACCGCTTTAATAATTGGGATCCTCTCAATCTGGACTTTGTTGATAGGGCTTGTGCATTAAAATAATGCATTTGCAATCTGTGCCCCCCCCCCCCCCCAAAAAAAATGCAAATTCCGTAAGCTAAGATTGATTGAGCTTTCAGTCTCAAGAAGGAAAAATAAAAAAAGCAATACATAAAATGCACTTTAAAGTCATCTGAAGTCAAAGGTAATTATTTTTCTTATTAGATACAGTTTAAATTGAGATGTTTATCGGCTGTGGGGCAGACTCAGTGACAGTGAAGTGCAAATTTGACACTCTCCGGCTGATTTCTCTGTGGAGCTTCGTTACGCACGATGTCCACTGGCATCCCTCGGCAACTGTGTAACCACGGCGATGATGATGATGATGATGATGATAGTATCTGTGTCAAAACTCCATCTATTCCCCTTCAGCCACCAAATTCCAGTTCAACATTTTACATATATTAGGAAGAAAAAGAAGAATAACAATGACAACAAAACTGTCCCTTGGCCGTTGTGAGTACCGCTGAAGTTAGACACTGAATTCCCAGCGTCCTCCGCAATTCCACTGAGAGAGATAACAGAGAGTAGCGATTGTGTGGCCTCTCATAAAAACAGACATAGGTGTCCGAGTGTCATGCTACCGTTCTCATTGGTAGATCTCGGTCCCGGAGGCCTGACATCTGTTTGGCCGACCTCCGCCCATAGGCTTGCTGGCGGCGTGACTGACTCCGCCCCTGGCGAGGCCACGGGCCCCTAGCACCATGCCTGCTCCCCACCATCCATCCCAGCCAGCACACACAGAAAATCAGCCCATGGATCAGGCTTGGAGCTTTAGGCTCCAGACCCTTGTTCTGAGCTACTCACCCCCCCCCCCCCCCCCCCACCCCCCCCGGCCCCCCCCCCCTCCCCACACCCCCCCCCCCCCCCCCCCCCCCCACCCCCCCCCCCCCCTCCCCCCCGCACCCCCCTCCCCCCCCCCCCCCGCCAGCCCCCACAAAAAATCAGCCCCTGGATCAGGCTTGGGGCTTTAGGCCCCAGACCCTTGTTTTGGGCTACCCCCCCCCCCCCCCCCCCCCCAAAACCCTGGGGACCCTCCATCTGTTCAAGGCCCCATTACCCCCACACAGCACTTGAACACAACTTCTGCTGCCACTGGATTGCTTACAGACTGAAAGGGAATTTTTCTCTCCCTTTAGCAAAAGCCTTTTCATTCATTCCATAGAAATTTCTGGGCTTGTTAGCACAGCAGAATGGATGAGCCTTCTCACAAGCGACAGGAGAGGCACAACATGACAGGGTTAGGGTTAGGGTTAGGGTCAGGGTTAGGGTTAGGGTCAGTCACTTAGGCAACTTCTGCGTCCAAAGGGGTTCACTGGATATACTGTAACTTACAGATTTTTCAAATATTTTACCAGTTTATCTACTGGGATAAAAAGTTGCAGCAACTCAGCACTCCGCTCAATGTACCAGAGGAACAAGACCGCAACAGGCTCATATAGATACTGGAGCCATTGGGGGTTAAGGGTTTAATGGTGACATCACTCTGCCAACCCTGGACCAGCTGAGCCCCTCAGTGCTCCTTAACTTGCATCTACATTGGCTGGGAATAAAAGCACTGCAACACCAACACCTAAAGGCCATATAGCCTGTCGTCTGAGGTCGTGTGTTGGTGTGACAACGTCATGGCATGGACCTGTCAGCTAAACGCAGAGCGCCTCCTCTCCCTCCCTTTCCGCTCCCCGAGGTCAGGGCTGCGACCACAAGGGACTCCCGCTCCACCTCTCCTCCGGAGCATTCCTTCATGATGATGTCATTTGTGTCCCCAAGCTTTAAAGTATGTATTTATGCACCCTCCCCCACAATTTGTCATCTCAGACATACACTCCTTGATTCCGGCGGGGGGTCGGGGAGATGCTACATCAATCTTGCGGTATTTTGCTCAAAGGCGTCAGAATCGATGTGAGGAACTGGGGATTAGCAAGTGAAAGGGGGCCTCAGAGGGTGCAGCAACTTCGCCGTGATTCATGGGGAGATGCGTGACGCTTTAACGGCTCCAAAAACCGATAATCAGGCCGGAGGCGCCGATACACCCCCCCAAGGTCACCAAGTAGGCCCAGAGACTCAGAATACTCCACAAGCGCCACCCCCCAGCCCCCGAATCCGTGGACCAGAGCTCGTAGAATTCAGGCCCTGGCCGGTAACGGCACAGTGGAAGAATTATAGCTACCAGTTTTGTTTTTTTTTTCCTTTTTCCTTCTTTTCTTTTTATATGCTGCTGACATCACCCTCCTTATTTATTCCTTTTAATTCCCCTTCCTCGGATTCTCAGTTTATTTGCTTTGGCACATTTTCTGCGCGTCCGGAACAAAAGGGGACGGCGCACTCTGTACGCCCGGCACTCCCCGAGGCTGGGAGTCATTGCCGGAAGACGTGACACGCCTCTGTTCTCCATCAGAAGCCTGTCATGGCGGAGTGACAGTCACAGGGCCGTCAGGCACCTTCTCGCTGCCAATCCCAGACCCTGTCAGAGCTCCGCTCAGGCCCCCTGTCTGACATTCCTACACTGCCTACCTGTCAATCACATATTAAAAATATATAAAAATCAATTCCACATCTGGCATGTCCCTCAGTCAGTCCTGACACTGATAGGATACAGAATGGACTGACAAGCTCCCCCTACCCTTCACAGGATGCCTCTACTTCTGATGCCCTCTGCAAATCGCACAGCACATGGTGGAGACCTCACCCCCGGCACCTTCAACGCATCACATCCTGTCTTGCCCTCCACAATACATGTGGCTGGGATAGACGGCCAAATATGTGGAGGAAGCTTATCCTCCCTTTGGGGGTGGGGGGGTCTCTGCA
>JAODKM010000008.1:19080299-19092985 GCA_026780845.1 Petrocephalus sullivani | reverse complement strand
AAAAAAAAAAAAAGGGGGGGTGGGAGGAGGGGAGGAGCCCCCCGCCGGGGGGGGGGAAAACGCCGCATACTTTGGGCCCACCGCCCCTTTTTAAAAAAAAAAAAAGAAAAAATGGGCCCCCCCCCCCCCCCCCCGCTGAAGATGGCTTCCTCTGCGTGATTTTAGCAGAGTGGGGGGAAGAACGCGCAGGCTTGTGTCACGGTGGCAATGGCGGACACCGTGGTGAAGACGGTAACGCGTTCCAGGGGCTGCAGGCTGCCCAGTTCATGAACTGGGACTCGCGAACTGCGAAAGCTGTGCACCGGAGGGAGGGGCTTCGCTGTGCAACTGCAAGCTCCCCTGTGCCTGTTTGGTTTGGAGACTCATCGAGGGAGAGAGAGAGAGAGGGTGTACAGTTATCAGGCTGCGGGGGAAGCTTGGCCGGTGTCCACCAGTCACATGACTCTGCGACACCAATGACTGACAGGCCAGTGGTGGGCAAGATGGCAAAGGTACAGGCCTATCCAGGAGTGACAGAAACCCTGAGCTGTCATGTCTGGCCACCTCACATGCCTGCACTGGAGGATCCTCCACCTGCCTCCACCCAGTCTTACCCATTTTCACATTTTACACGCCACTTTCAAAGGATTATTTAGGATTTTTTGGCCTATATCAAATTTATTTACTGCTAATTGTCACAAAGATATTTTGTTTACAGGATATTTTGTGCAACGTGCACACACTCTTCCTGTTTTTTTATTTTTTTCCAAAATATACCCTCATTTCACACAAACATAGCAAACGCTACAAGCTTCACTTGAGAAATTTAAAGCACTCGAGAAAGGGAAAAAAATGAAAATAAAACTTCCTGCTTTATAATTCAGAAGATAATTACTTCCGTACCACGTCTACCCTTCTCAGCTTCCAATGGTGTTTAGGTTTAATAGTCTGTATAAGAAAATAGGTTTTATCTCTGCCTCATTTTCATTAATTCCTAATTGGGGTGTGGGGTTGCCTGTTATTATTCCTTAGATTAAAATAAACATAGCCAATTGCATGTTCAGACTCATTGCACTACATGGGGAAGATAAGGATTCACTGGTACTGTGAATAAACAAACAATTTCTTATGTGCTGTTGAAATTAAGTTGCTCACAGCCGTCGGCTAAGCCATTTTTTCCTGCGACTTTAAAGCATATTTTACTCCGCAAATGAAGTTTGAGGTTTTTTTGACCTGCTTTATATGTATATCTTTAATTAGTGTCTTGTTTAGCTTAAACCAACTGATTATCACACAGTCGTGACCCAATTAACAGGCATGCGGCTCAGTCGCACGCTCCCGCCTCAAGGAACGGCAAAGTTACCTTTAAAATTTCTCTAATCATTAGCTACAGCCTACTTAAATCCCGGTAAACATACACTTTATCTACGCAGCCTCTGCCGCTCATTCCGCGAGCACGTGGGATTTTCCGTCTAAAGGATGCTTTAATTACTCCTAATGTGTCCTGTTCACGCTACTCACACGCACCTAGCCAGCGCCACCCGGCATTCCGGCTCCTCCTCCCTACCTCCCTCCCTCCCAACATCCACTAAATGGCAAGAGAAGATTCCGGAGTAACGGGGTGTTTCGACCAGTCTATGGCCGCTCAATAGGTATTGGCATTGTGGGATGACCTCACCAATCGGCCGTGTTATGTCAACACACCACAAGGCTTCTGCTATGGAGCAGGGCACACGGGCACAGTGTGGAGGACTGGACGGGGGGAATTTTGCCGGGGAAATATCTTGAACAAAACTTCAGTACATAGTAGGCCATGAATATGTAGTCTCACACTAACATGTTAGTCAGAGCGAGAGCAGTTACCTGAGGACGGCGAGGATGGGTGTGGGCTGTCCTCCTGTGCACTGCCTGTCTGTGAGTGGCCTCCGCCGGCCCCACTCTCCTCTGTCACATTGGAGGAGCCCGGTGTGGTGGAGCGGCTGATGGACTGAGACTCAGGGTCGCTAGCAGAGCCACGACGCTCGTCCAGGCCACCACCATGTTGGGGGCCCTCCTCAGGGAGCCGGGGTTCTTTGCCGTGCACGCGGGAGTGCACCACCATCTGGTGGTAAGTCCTAAAGACGCGGCCGCAGTCAGGACACTCGGCGGGCTTCTCCTTGGCGCCAGCCGGGCCGCAATCGTAGCCCGGACCCCGGCCACAGTGGCCTGCAAAATCGCGATGGCCCTCAAAAGCCCCGTCGTCTTTGCAGAACGGGGCCCCATTGCCGCCCTTGGCCCCATGTGCCGTCTCCACGTGCAGCTTCTGCTTCTGGATGTCAGAGCCACCCAGCAGTGGGAAGTCTTTCTTGTCCTTGGCAAAGAGCACACTGGGGCTCAACAGGTCTTCCTCGGGGCCCCGGGTGCCGCGCTGCGGCTCCTTGGGCATGAAGGAGCGCTCCATGGCTACGCCGCGGCCCATGATCTGCCAACTCTGGTAGCTGTTCAGCGGGTCCATCTCCGCTACCTTGGCTGCTGCCTGTAACCGCTCCATGCAGCTGGACTTCAGCGGTGGCACCAGGTTCAAGCAGCCCAGAAGGGGGCGTTTCTCGCCGTCGGCCAGTCCGTGGCCCATGCCTGTCATGGGTGACAGCAGCTTTCCCAGCATCTCCTTCTCCTTCATGGCGATTCCAGCCTTGGCGAGCATCTGGTGCTGGTCGGAGAGGCTCGCCTTGTCGGGTGAGAGGAGTCCACTTTGCAGGCAGGAGATGTAGCGGGAGTAGAGGTTAGCTTGGGCCTCCTGGGCCAGGCTGTTCATGCCAAGGGGCAGGTCGGCGTCGGGTGGCTTGCTCTTCATGGCCAGCTTGTTGAGATGCACCTTCATGTGGTTCTTCAGGAACCAGGGCTCCTTGAAGCGCCGGCCACAGATCTGGCAGCAGTGCTCGAACGAGTCCTTGTGCTTGCGCATGTGCCCTTTGAGGAACCAGGCCTGGCTGAAGACCTGGCCGCACACCTCGCAACGAAACTCGTTGGCCGGTTTCTCGCCCCCAAAGCCGCAGCCCTGGCCCGACGCCGACTCTGCAGTGATGTGCGCCTTCTCCACGTGCCCGATGAGGTCCTCCTCGTGCGAGGCGGCAAACTCGCACAACGTGCACTTGTAGGGCTTGTGCAGGATGCGGATATGACGTTCCAGCTCCTCGCGCTTCTTGAACTTGCCCTTGCAGAAGGTGCAGCGAAAACCACTGGGCGGGGCCGCCTGCTCATCCTGGGGACCCGCCGGTTTGGGCGAGGCTGACGGCTGTGCCGGGTTGTCGGCGGCGGCGGCGGCAGTAGCGGTGAGGCCCTGGCCGGTCGGCGTGAGGAGCCCGCAGGCTGAGGTGGGCTGCGGCTGCTGCTGGTGGCTCTGTGGGGCTGGGTGCTGGTGCTGGATGGCCTGGGGGTGCTGCTTGAGGTCCAGGCGTGGCTGCAGAAGGCTGCTGCGCATCTGCTTGTCCCTCAGGATGGCTCGCTCCTCCAGCTCGTGCAGCAAGCGGTTCTCCTCACGGACACGCCCGCGGCCCTTGCCGAGGTTGCCCAGCTTGTGGGTGCGGAGGTGGATCTTCAGGTTACCCTTCTGTGCCGCCCGGTGGTCACAGTAGGGACACTTGAAGGGCTTTTCACCGGTGTGTGTGCGCATGTGCAGCGACAGGATGCTGTTGAAGCGGAAGCGCTTCCCGCACAGGGGACATGGGTACTTCCTGTTCTTACGTGCATCATCCTCAATGTCGTTCATCTGAGACATGATGCCCAGGTTCTGGCCATTCAGGAACTGCTGCAGGTCCACCCGGCCGTTTATGCTGAGGCCCGCCGTGGCGTCAATGTCACGGTTCAGCTGGTTAGCCAGTAGAGCCATCTGGCTACTGATTGGCTGGCTGGCCAGGGGAGCGTGGTTCTTCTCATCCAATGGGGCGGCAGCCTTTTCCTCAGGGATGGGCTGCCGGCTCTGGAGGTCGGGGAAGGCATGACCCAGCTGTGCGGTCAACTGGTGTAGTTTCTGACTGATAGGATAACGGCCGTTGAGGACGGAGTTGCTGAGGTGGGCGTCTGCCTCAGGTACCGCTGAAGAAACGCCAAGGCACAGACTAGATTCCTCCATCCTGGGGAGAGAGCAGAATAAAAGCACATGCCCTGGTTAATGGAGTGCAGTCCGATGGGAAAACTGTATCCCCAAAAAAAACGACGAGAAACATAACGCCAGTACTAAACACACTGAAATCCAGCAGTCCGACATCTCCCAGCATGTTGGTTTTACCGAAATATAACTTTTTAACGTTTCACTTTCATCCATTTTCTTGCTGGAGCAAAAGAAAAAAGAAGGAATGAAGACTAACAGTCGCATCACATGTTTTCACAGGATCAAATATAGCTCCGGAACGATCTCCCTCATCCCGCCGCGACGCGCTCAAGCTTCATAGAGGCGAGCGGAGCCCGGTGCTCGCGTACGCGCCCAAGAGCGGCTGGGAGAAACAACCGCAGACAAGAATAGCACTTAAGTGACAACTGGGAAGCGTTTTTCGAATTTACAAAGTACACGGCACAGCCTCACGCCGGGGGGAGCCTGTCACCGCGAGAGCCATCTCAAGGCCGTAATACAATTGCGAATGCAGTAATTGCACTGTAAACAGGCATAGCGCCGCATAATTAAACAACTTCGGCCCAACCTATCAGAATGCCTTCAATTACATGGCCTAATGAAACAGAGCGGCAGCCCTGTCATGGAGCTGCTGCTACATCACTATTACGATATTAACAGCAGCACTTAAAAGCCAGGCTTTACTGGAGAGCACACGCCCTCTTATCCCAGAACAGGGACACTCGTACAGGCTTAGCACCCACTGGAAGCCGAGCGCTTGCACTAAGTATTGTTTCTGGCCTTCCTTTCCTCATGCTCCCCCCAACACCCCACCCCTCGCTGCAGGTAGGCGACTCATAAAAAGAGATTCCAGATGACTACTCGGAGTGTCCCGGGCGTACCCTGGGACAGTGGGAGAGGCACAACGCCACTTTCATGAGGCACGACTGCCCAACTGAGATTTAGTCTGCCACAGATGGGTCAAACCTTGAAACAATGCAGCAAGGTGTTCACCCCAGCTGACAGAAAGTGCTATAATATCCGATTAAGCCGATTAGCATGCTGGCCGGTAACACGGCCGGGTGCCACAGCGCAGCTATAATCTCGCGTGCTTGCTGATAAGTATTAAGGGGAATACTGAATATTAATGGCCAGCTGACCCTTGGTTAGCGGCACGTGATTCACACTGTTTGCTTTAACCACAGGCACATTGTCCAGGGTGCCTTTTTTGGTCTGAGTTTTCTGTTTCTTTTCTCATTTGGGTCCAGGGCAACGTCTTATTCACTGTTGTAACACATTCATCAGCTGTAAATACACTCCTGGGAAAAACAAAAATGGCCAAAAGACGCACTGCCTGGTGACAGTCCCGGTCTGAAACCTGTAGGGAGTATTTGGTCTCACGTTAAACATAAAGTAACCAGGAACCTTTTTATACACCTCATCACCTGCTCGAAGCCGTCAATATTGAGTGAAATAAGAGAACAGCTTAGTTACTTTATGTACTTACTTAATTCTTGCTAATTTCCTGACCAATTATTTGCTGTTGAGACCATTAAAAGTTTTTTTTTTATATAGTTTTGGTCCAAGTTTTTTGCCTAGGAGTGTATTTTAATAATTGTTTTTTTATTTTTTTCCCACAGCTGGATACGGCCTTCTGGCCATCTTCCCTTGTGATACAGAAGCGTGCGGCCTGGTGAAATGGGCTTACATTGCGTGGAATGAGGGAGATGCTCTCGCTGATGCTAACAGTAACACATACACACACGTGGACATGCACACACACACACACATGGACACACGCATGCACACACTTGGACATGCACACACACGCACATACACGTGGACATGCACAGACACGTGGACATGCACACGCACGCACAGACACACGCATGCACAAACTTGGACATGCACACACACCTGGACCTGCACACACGCTTGGACATGCACACACATGCACAGACATGTGGACATGCACACACGCTTGGACATGCACACACATGCACACACACGTATACATGCTGCTCCTGGTGTCACAGCCCCGTTCTCCTCTTCACAGGCCTGCGGGGAAACTCTCATCTCCGTGTAAATTAAACCTCCATGGTCAGTCCCTCCTCTTAAAGCTGCACACTCCCCAATAAGCGAGCGGAAAAAAAATGCATTTAAAGTGCCACGCTGCTGGCGTGTAAGTTAATTACGCTCGGCACTTCCCAAACACACCCACACACGCTCCCCACCTCCACATCTGCACGCTGAAACGATGACTCAGTGTGACTCATGTATGGCTAATCTGAGGCATCTCACTGGATGGAGAACACCCCGCAGATCACGTCCCAAAGACAGGAGTGCCACCCCCAGAAGCCCCGCCCACAAATCACAGCTACCTGCCTGGTCAGCCGCATGGATTTATGCACGGATAGCTGTAAATTCACATGCTAATTATATTACTGTGCTAAGCAAACAAACATGCAACACTAATGTTCTTCTGTGGGTTTTATTAAGAGTGTGTGCGTGCGTGTGTGTGGGGGGGAATCCCACATCACTACAGTTGTAAATTCCAATTAATGCGCCTGTACAGATGCCCCCCAAAAAACGGCTCATATCGTTCCAATTTTTATGAGAAATAAGCACCTCTGACTGCAGACTTATCAGACGCTCAGGGCCGAAAAATAAGGGAATAACCGAAACGGCACGTTTATGCAGAATGCATCACCGAAAATGGATAAAAATTACTTGCCGGGATGACTGCGACTGTCTGATTCCGAATATGTCTGCAAACATGTCCTGTACTATCCTTACTCTTTTAGCACCTTCAGCCGGAGCAGGTGATATGTACGGCTCTGTCTGCTCTCTCACCTGCCCCCCCTGCCAGCGCACATCAGCTCAGCAATTTTAAAAGAGTCAAACGCAAAGCCAGATCAGACCGGGCTCGTGGAGGGGCATTTCGCTGTTTGTCTGATAGTTCGATGTTTCCTCGAACTGGCCATGGCCTAGGAGTCCAAAGGATGGAGTCTCTGTGACATTTCCACTGGAATTTTGTATGGAAATGCCTGTCAGCCCCGGGCCAGGAGAGCCGACGGCAACTGCCTACACGTGGTACCCAGAATGCTTTGCAGGGCTTGGCCACCCAACATGTCTAGCACAATTAATGCAGGAACAATTGCAAATATCTTGCACGGTGGCCGCTATCTGAGATACAAATCTGTGACTGGAGTGAGCTGTCGGGAGGCGCCTGCTTCCTCAGCCTCCTCTTAGTCATAAAAAATGGCAAAATTATTCCAAGTGGAGCTGCGGGCACCAGTCAGTTTAATGGGTGCTCTCAGTGCCTGCTCTGGGAGATCACTGCATACAGGGTGCGCACTCTATCCTCCAGCCGGGAGAAGAGAGCATTTATAAAACATGCCGTATATCCTCCCGTTCCTGCACTGTGCATACACACGCTCAGTGAAGCTCTCACTCTCCACCCTTATTCAGCTTCCTCACCCACCTGTAACGCCATTTCCTTACGGCGGGTGATTCGTCTTTAGGAAAAGCCCTGTTTGCTTGCTACGATAATGGCAGTCATTTACTGCTACGCTCCCCCCGCTGTCCTGCGCCGCCCCCCCGAAGCTCATCAGAGAAACAAGCCGGAGCGACACATACCTACTTTCGTCAGGATCACTGGCTGGCGGCCCCCCCAGTGAGCGTTTCCTCAGACTCTGCCCCGCAAAATTTGAGCAGGAGGCCCAGGAAACATTCGGATAAATCCCTGCGCACATGCGGAGGTCCGCTCGCGACGGCCCTGCACTGGGGCGCAGAAGGCCAGACCTTACCGCCCGGCTGCCTTATTAGTACGGCGACATTTCATCCCTTACAAAGGAATTTAAAAAAGAAAGAAAGAAAGAAAAAAAAACAGATTAATTGCGAAAGTGAGTTTCTGCTTAAGTTGTTTCAACACAAGAGGGGAAAGTTTCAAACAAAGCAGCTAAACTACCCAACAGCTAACACCCCCCCTAAACGCTTCTTTTCATCTGTTTATCAAACCGACGTGTCTGATCCAGCAGCCTCAGCAACGGGGGGGGGGGTAGGCGGGTGTGCGGGCGGGTGCTTGACAGTGAGGCCGCCGCTTCCTACTGTCTCTGTTAGTCGGTTAGCTAGCTCCCTCCCTGATCCCTCATGTCCCCAGCACCTGCTCATACCTCCGGCTGTGCGGGCGGACACCCCACGGCATCCCACCACGGCCCCCCACCAAACTCACCCGTTCGAGGGGGGTCGCATGCCTCTGTCCTGGGGCTCCGTCACGTCCTCACAGGTAACATTTACCCGCTGCTGGCAGATGCACTTATAAACACCACGGTGCTGAAGTCGCACCTCTCGGAGCACGGAGGACTTCCTCTGACACCGTCGGCGAGATGCCTCTGCGGCGGCCGCCTTACAGTTTGCGGTTAATATTGCGCCTCGAGCGCTACGACGAGCACGCGGCCCGCTCTGCGAGTCACAAGGCGGCCCTGGGGGGCCTTGGTGCCACAGCTAACTGGCCGGCGTGCAGACAGCAGGTTATCGTCATGTGCGGCGCTGTCTGCGCTCACGCTGGCGCGGATGGGGTCACATTTGTGTGTCTGTGTGTGTGTGTGTGTGTGCATGTCCGCGCTGGGGCCATAGAGGGTACGGAGGGGTGAGACGGCAGCTGCCCCCCCCCCAAAAGTGCCGTGAAGACGATGGCAGAACATTAATTACGCTTTACTCTGTCATCTCAGGCACTTATTGACCAGAAATTATTGACTGATTACAATGCAATAGCTCATTAGTTGCTACGTAGAAAGTCATCATTATAAATAAATCAATCTTTATTTAGCAAGTGTGCAATATTAAACCTTATCAACTTTAAATTGTTCACAAAACCTACACTACAGCAGTGGCTGTGCTCATCAATGCAAGAAAAAAACACACATAGTACTACTAATAATAATACTATTAACAACTAAAACAACAACAGTCATACTAATTATTATTATTTAAAACCGAATTCTTCTCCTTACTCCTACTATTGTAGGAATAAGAGTAATATCAGCAATAATAGCTAAAAGAAGGCATGCAGTCATTGTTCACTAACACTATGGATTATGAGGTAGGGAAGGCGGAGGCTGGGGGCAGATATGGACACGGAGCAGGGATACCAACACCAGCCCTTCAGTGGAATCAAAGTGGGACGAGACTGTCCTGACACACAAAGGCCCCAAAGTACAGGGATCACTCATTTAGCGCAAGATAGTCGGGTTACATCAAAATGCACCCAAATTACCTGGACGACAGGCCCCCAGCTCATGCATAAAAGCCCACCCCCCACACGTGGATCCATCGGCAGCCCCATGCCCGCCCCCCGAAACGTCATACAATCTGTCTTTGAGCAGCCTTGCAGCACTGTCATCAACTAGTTCAGCTTTCAGCTCATCCCAGGCCCTGAAAAGATACAACGCCGTCGCCAGGGACAAGCAAGCTACATTCCCACAGTGCACTGGGACACCAGGCTACAGGACAGACTGTCGGCAGCACAGGGAGTACAGGGTGACTGTACAGTACAGAACAGCAGAGGGGGGTACAGGGTGGCTGTACGATACAGAACAGCATGGGGTACAGGGCGGCTGTGTGGTACAGGACAGTACAGGACGGTACAGGGTGGCTGCACGATACAGAACAGCAGCAGCAGGGGGTACTGGGCGGCTGTATAGTACAGAACAGCAGGGGGTATGGGGCGGCTGTATAGTACAGAACAGCTGGGGGTACGGGCTGGCTGTATAGTATAGAACAGCAGGGGGTATGGGGCAGCTGTGTGGTACAGGGCAGTACAGGGTGGCTGTACGATACAGAACAGCAGGGGGTACGGGGCGGCTGTGTGGTACAGGACAGCAGGGGGTACGGGGCGGCTGTATAGTACAGAACAGCAGGAGGGGTACAGGGTGGATGTACGATACAGAGCAGCAGGGGGTACAGGGCGGCTGTGTGGTACAGGACAGCAGGGGGTACAGGGCGGCTGTATAGTACAGAACAGCAAGGGGTACAGAGCGGCTGTATAGTACAGAACAGCAGGGGGTACGGGCCGGCTGTATAGTACAGAACAGCAGGGGGTATGGGGTATGGTATAGTAGCCTATACCGCACTTATAAATACCGCACTATGGCACAGGGCAGACCAGAATGTTGGCCCCTACACAAGACACTTTTCATGCTCTGGAATACCTCACTGTGTTTCGAACAAAGGTCAGAGACATTTGCTTTTCAAACAGCACCCACAACGAGGTTGCCGTCTGTGGGAGAAAATGTATCGCATTAAAAGAATTCTGCATTCCGCATACACATGTGCATGCACATACATACACATTAACACACTGACTCGGCCCGGCCGACAATGGGCCACTTCAACCGGTGTCAGGCCGTGTGACGGGGGCACCTCCTCATGGCCGACTACAATGGTTAGGGTGACACTGCCGGTCACGGCGGGAACAATGTCCATACTATCACATTCTGCGGAGGGTCAGCCGAGACTGGCGTCAGCCCCCTCATGGCGTCTCTGTCAGTTATATGTGCCGTGTACTGGCAAAAGGAGGTCTCGCTGCATTCACGATATCCGCAAAGCTATTCTTTTACCTTTCCTTCTTTCTCAGACAATGGAGCCGTTCTAATACACTGTATAAGAAATGTCCCACTTAATATTTGTATTTGTATAATTGTTTTGTATAATTGTTTTTAAACTTCAGCACACTTTTAACGAAAGCAGTATAAATTTTTTTGAGAAAGCTGGGTCAGCTAATTTCTGGAGTAATTGGGGGTTAAGGGCTTGGCTCAGGGGCCTAACCATGAAATCAGCCTGCCAACCCTGGGCGATCAGCGGGCGTCGTCCGGATCACAGGTACAGTGTCCTAACCCGCTGAGCTACAGAAGACACCCCCAGGCACGCCCGACAGGACAGGGGGCACCCTTGGTGGGTCGCTGTGAAAGAGGCAGATCATTTGAACTTAGTGTCAATACAGCCTGGATAACCAAATATCAGAAATAATTGCTGTTTTCTCCCGCTGGCGGTGCGGCCTCCCGCACGAACCGCACGCGGCACTGACGCCATCGCCGCTGTTGTGACAGGTGGTAAAATCAAACCGGGACACCGCGGCGACAGGGTTCAATTTAGTTTGTGAATCCTTTAATTGTCGCGTAGCTAATTAAAAAAAAAAAAAAAAAAGAAGTCTTTACACCCGTGACTGTTTACCGGCGCTTGTGTGCATACATCGAAAATTAAATTGTGCCTCCGAGCGACGAGCAGCGCCGCGGAAAATTCCGGTGCCACTTACCAGCTTTTCACAACTGGTGTCTTCGACTTTCTAGGTTTCGCCAGACGAACGTGCGCCTAATTAAAGCTACTCATTACGAAAGGCGAGCCCTGTAATTATTTTCCATTGTGCGGTCTCTGCTGGCATCATTTTCCTTTTAAAATCACCGCCATGGGATCAGGGGACAGGTAGGCCCCACGTGTTCCTGCAGACGGGCTTTTCCCATAGCAGTGCGGCCAGTGACCCCAGTTGACCCCGGCCCGGCACGTTACTGCGGCGAGTCCCCGTGCTGCAGCAGGGCGATGACCCGC
This sequence comes from Petrocephalus sullivani, assembly GCA_026780845.1. Classification (NCBI taxonomy): domain Eukaryota; kingdom Metazoa; phylum Chordata; class Actinopteri; order Osteoglossiformes; family Mormyridae; genus Petrocephalus; species Petrocephalus sullivani. The sequence goes on along the minus strand of JAODKM010000008.1, from coordinate 19,081,314 downwards.
TTCCTGCTTAGGTAAGTGACGACCCTGCGTTACTGCGGTGAGTCCCGTGCTGCAGCAGAGCGACGACCTGCTTCCTGCTTAGGTAAGTGACGACCCTTATCAGGACCATCAGGAAGTCAGGCTGTCGCGTGACAGGAGCACCACGCTCCTTTGATTCTGTTTTCCCGCTCTTGTGGTCTTTGGGGGTGTGGGGGTTTGGGGGTGGGACCCCCGGTGAGCCGCAGTGGTATAATGCTGCTCTCAGGAGGAGCATGGTGGGGGGGCAGGGGGGCGCATATGTCGCATTTGTCAGGCGAAAACTGAGGGGACGGGTGGAGGTCAGGACCGAGGAGAGGGGGGTGCATTTTACTTTTGATGTGAACCCAGTACAGACAGGTCAGGACAAACCAAAACAAAAAGAAATCTGCTGTGAAACTTAAGTGAAACACACCCCCCACACACACACACACAAAGGCAATCCCTGCTTCTCCACCCCCCCTGGTCTTAAAAACTTTCATATCACGACCCTAATGACACTATGAGACATACTTGAAGTGCATAAATAATGCAGCACAAATCCTTCTTCTCTTTTGGGGTAGGGGGTACCAAAGAGGGCTCCCCTTGCGTGCTGGGCCTGTCCGTGTGCGGCACACTTGCTCTGGAGCGCTCGTGTGGGCAGGCAGGTTAGCGGGAGCCGGCCTCGAGACATCTGCCATACTAAATGTTTTAACACGTTTTAATAGAGATGGGGCAAAGGCACAAGCTAAATTAGGGGTGTGTCAGGGAAGACACAGTGTTTGGCCAGCCCCCCCCACCCCGTGCACACCCGCTCCCCCACCAGGCTCATGCTCTACATTCTTGCCATTTTTCTCTGGCCTTCTGACCTTGGAGATGATAACTTATTCATCCTTTTTCAGACCAAGTAGTTACAAAGGATATCAACAGAGTACAGTGAGGGGCTGGGGGGGGGGGGGGGCTTTTGGGGAGGGAGAAAAAAATTAAAAAGCACAATCTCAGGGGGGGTTTCCTGAAAAAG
>JAODKM010000008.1:19032194-19052105 GCA_026780845.1 Petrocephalus sullivani | reverse complement strand
GGCAGACACATGGACACACCAGCACAGACACAAACACACTGGCAGACACATGGACACACCAGCACAGACACAAACACACTGGCAGACACATGGACACACCAGCACAGACACAAACACACTGGCAGACACATGGACACACCAGCACAGACACAAACACACTGGCAGACACATGGACACACCAGCACATACCAATACAAACGTGTACACACCGACGGACATTCTAGCACACACGAGTCAGCATGCGGACAAGTGAGCAGTCAGGTCAGGAGTCCTTATGAGTATGATTTCTTTAGTGCCCCAGCCCCCGTGGAATCCTGCAGATCAGAGCCTGCATATTTACGCCCCTCAGCCATGCGGAGGCAGCGGACAGCAGGGCCCACACGACCCACAGTAAGAGTGTCACTCTCAACGTGGCCATGGCACGCCTGCTGCCCCCACTCAACCCCCCACCCCACACCCCAGGCCCATTATCGCTGCTCTTGAACCCTGGATAACAACGAGTTCATGGAGACTGAGGGGTGCTGGGCTTTAATTGTATGTATTTAGTCACGCAAACAGAGGCAATGGCCTGAGAACGGCTAGTTAGCCAATGACATCATTTAGCAGCAGAATTGACTCAATGGAGCCATTACAGATCTGCCCTGCCGTATCCACGGGGGGGGGGGGATGGGGGGGGTTACGGCAGAACCTCGGGCCCATCCTAGTCCAGTCCACCTGGTCTTGTTTGTTTGTCTTGTGGTGTGTGTAAGGAGAGCGGCAGGGGCAGGATAAGGCAGACCCCGGGGAGGGGCCTCACCACCACGTGATTCTCCCAGCGCTTTGCGCTTAGCACCGCATGACGGGGCACCCCCCCGCCAAAAGCCACATCATCACGTTAGCCCGCCTCACTGGGTCGGCACAAAGGAGGCGGGAGCTCAGAAAATCGATCGCCATCTGGGCTCGTTTTCTGGGGGGGGGGGGGGCGCTCGGAAACGCGTCAGGGGCGACGTGTCGTCCGTCTGTCCATCTATCGGCAGCCCAGGGCCAGGCTGATTGACAAAGAAGGGAGCAAATCACGGCCCGTCCCTCTTCTTCCGGCACGGGACCCCAGGGCCCCGCTGCCCGCCGCCTTCCTGCCGAGGCCCAGGGCCATCCTGCTGCCATGCCGCCCTTTGCACCCGCACAGCCGTGTGAGAAATACCAGGTCCGAAGTGTGCTGAGGCAGCAAAACCATTTAATACTCAACAAACAGTTATCTAAGCCCACGTCCAATGGCAGACAGCACCGTAATGTGACCTACATACTAAGTGAATAAGAATTTGTGCACCGCGGGGAGGTGGGGGGGTGGCTGCGTTCATTCAGCTGACAGTAATTAAATAGCAAGTATTCCCTTCCACTGGCCTTCTGCTCAGCTCTAACTGTGCAAGGATAATGTAACAGAACATTCCGGGCTCTTTAAGTATTCACACTGTTTTCTCCATCCACCCTTTATGGTTTTCGGGGTGGGGGGGTCGGATGGTCACTTTCAGGATGAAGGGGAAATTAGAAAGTTTAGCATGCAGCCCCCCCACTACAGAGAACAGGGAAACAAACACACAGACATGCAGGAACGCAAACAGAGCAAGACCCCACCTCTCCCAGCCTTCCCCACCCACCCACCCAAAGAACACATCCCCACAGAAGCTCAGGTCAGGTGGTCATGGCGAAAGGAGCTGAAGAAGGACGACGGCAGGACAGAGAGTCGGCATCGGTGCCCAGCGGCATGAAGCAGCCATCCACAGCGACAGGCGGGACCGAGGGGGGGGTGCAGTTGGGGATGAGGGGAACGGCAATGAGGAAGGCTAAGGCAGGATTTCTCCTATGCATGTTTTTAAGGACAAAAGTCCTCAAAATACAAGCGAAGCAGAGCAAACAAAGATGCTATGTCCGGATAAATCGCCCGTCGTTTTTACTCCCCAGCCAAAAATAAATGTTTACTCTTCACCATTAGACGCTTAAACACCCTCGGCGCTCACTAACTTGGGGAAACACAGAGCGGGGAAAAGGATTATGCTGGCATTTCATTTTATTTGTTCAGAGAGGCCCTTTTCGCAAAAAAAAAAAAACCGTCAATAAAACAATGAGCGGCAGAAGGAAAGCATACAGCGGCGAGAACCCCCCACCCCCGAGAACCCCCCACCCCCAAGACAGAAGACACGGCCCTCTCCAATCAGGACATGTTCATTTTGAAAATGGCTGATGATGACTCATCGTTTCAGTCATCTTTTCAATTCCAAAAACAGGATTCTGTTTTGATTAAACAGCGGAGGGGAAACGGGAGTCCGGTGGCTCAGTTACCGCACCTTAGTGTGTCTTAATTGAATTGCCGTCTGCAGCCGCAACACGTTTCGTCGCGCGCTCGGATGCATGCACACATCAGGACCCCCCCTCCTCGTGATGGCCAGCACGACGCCGACACAGGCCCGTGGACCCAATGTCCGGCCGGTGGCTGCCAGGCCGCGTTGGGCAGCTGCGAAAGTGGCTCCTCAAAAAAGAAGAGCCAAAAGAAAATAAATAACAAACCAGGAAATATTTCCCGGGAAAAACCCAATTCCGGCGGTGTGCTTTTCCACGGCGTTCCAACCTCCGGCCCTGCGCCGTCACTCCGGGCCGAACCCAGCGCCACCCTGCCGCACTTCGCAAAAGCGACACGTTAAAAAACCCAGGCCCATTCAGGGCAGCACTATTGTACAACTTTAAATACACCCCAATGTGTCCTTCAACAAAACGTCCTTTTTTATCCCCCCTTTAAGTTTGGGCTTCTGGTTAGACTGTGGGTGGCTCTGCATTGGACCTGCCGTCCATTCTGTTGTGCGGTTTAACTATAAAAATTCATCAGGATTAAAATGACCTCACAAGTAAAATTAAAGTTCCTAAAGTACACAATGGCGGTATCTTTCTTACATGCTCCTCAGCCTTGGGAACGGTATTATTCCCTGACAAAGTGTCCCCGCCGCGACAATGGTCACCTTTCAGCCATGCAGTGGGCCCGCCTTTATGTCACCAGAAAGAAACTTATTTCACATATCAATCAAAGGAGCCGGGCTCCCAGAGATCCTCGGCTGGAGGAGTGGGTCCTTGAGACCACGGCGGCCATGCTGTCTCATTTAGATGGGGCACTGCTACAATAGGGAGGGGGGGGCACACAAAAAAAGGGAAAATAAAATGTAAAAAATATATAGGTGTAAAAGGCAGGGGGGCACATCTCAGCTGGAGAGCGCAGACTGTGTCAGAAGGGCCAAAGCTGGAGGAGGAAAAGAGAGGGGCACCAACGCTCCAAGAAATACCACTCTGGATGCCAATACAGTTGGGACTGTTTCTCAAGCCAGGGCATGTTAGAGGTGACGCCCTGGAGCATGCTGGGACAGGGAGGTGCCATGACGGTCCGCAGGGGGAGCAGTAGCAGGTGCACAGACGTGTTGAGAGTCACTGAATGGCACCACGTCCCTTTGGTGCGCACGGGCAGCCCCGCCCTCTTGCACGTACCCACCGGTCCCCTCCCCATCACCCACACGGCCAAACAAAGCATAACACAGGTTGTGCAAGTGGGGGTGGTGGGGGGGCTCCACAGTGGAGCAGCCCCAGCGCGTAGCCAGACACCCACCCAAGCACACAAAAGCGCTGTGGCCTAATCACACTGAAAATTAATTACATGTCAGTGTTGGTAATTCAAATTGCATTTGATCACCGAAACCTAGATATAAAACACATATAAATACAGTCTCCCTGACAACGGGATTAATGGGGAAGTCTCGCTACCTGGACTCCCCCTAATCCAAAGCCCTGTGAAACACACCCCCAGAATGGGCATGTGCACCCCCCGAAAGCAAACAGGTCCACCTGTCTCCCTTCCCTTTCAGGACTTACCTGCCTCATTTGGATTCGGACCCACTTGTCAATTTTCATAGATAAGTTTCTATGCAAGTTTCGGTGGGGGCGGCAGACTTCTAGAATCGGTAATGGCACCATTTTGGATGGCAGCGCGACCCAGTATCAAGGTGAGCCTAATTGGATCAGGGTAATAGCTTTAGGACCCTGTGCTGTGACTGGAGCTGATAGGGGGGCGGTGGCATCAGAGGATCATGGGAGACACCCCAGGCAGATGAGGGGGGTGGTCCATCATGAAGAACTTTCTGGACTGGACAGAAGCAGCTCCTGTGTTGCTCAAATTGCCCCCCCCCCCCCCCCACCCAGTAATTAATTCTCTTAAAACCCCTGCACCGGACCTGGTTCTGGTAAAGCCTGAGAGACAAGCGCAGGGGGCAGTGCCCATTCAGGGGACATTAGTGATGGGTGAGCCCATCCTTTGAGGCCGGTTTGGACTGCACCACGGCTCGGCCCACCCTGCCTACACGCGTGCCCCCCGGCCCCAACTGTCCCCACGCAGGCAGAGAGAAAGGGAAAGCTGCAATGCTCTTTTGTCTTCCTGCTTTAGACAGCGCTTTGGGCCCCAGTGCGTAGAGGAAGCAGGTCGCGGGTCGCGGGTCCGGCCCGCAGACTGACATCTATCTATACGAACACCTGCGGGCCGTTTTTGGATGGGAGAATCTAGTCATTATAAGGTATTAACCTCATTAGAAAACACTCTTTAGAAGCTCAAAGATAAAATTGATTTAGGGCACCCATTTCAACCACTACCCTCAATCAATTGTTAAACTATCCCTTTTATGGCGGAGAATCCTCTCGTTTTTTTTCCTTCCCTCTCCCTTCCCTTTCAAAAGCGAGGGATGAATTACAATCAAACTGCCATGCTGGTCCTCACACCAGCGCGGCCTTTACGGAAATTAAAAAATACTTTTTAAAGCGCGGCCCTGACATTTATAGGGAGACTGGGGGATTTTCCGGAATGTCGGCTTCCTTCAGCCCGGGCCGTTAAGCGACGTCGCTGCCACGGAGCGAACAAGCCAGCCTCCTCGGGACAGGCACCCACCGTGGCCCGCGGGACGGAAGCATGAGGGGCGAGGCTTCGATGTTTGAGTAAATGATGGACGCCTCTCTCTGAGTATGCCGGCTATGGGAACCCTCTGCTTCCTACAGAGCGCGACATACAGGATGCCAGGAATTGGTGGGCGGGGGGCATGGGGGGCCGGGATCTTGGAAGTAATCTGTCAGAAGTCTACCGCAACTTCTATGAACTTTCCAGAAAGCATTTATTAGCATGACTGAACCTTCTGTGAGGAATTACATTACAAAATAATGTGAGTGTTAAATTATTTAAGGGCTTTTGCCACAATGCCTCACTTCATAACCACGCACTCGCAGGCCGTCTTCCCACCCCCCTCTGAATTTTAACACATATCCATTTAACGTCCCCCCCCCGGAAGACATTGGGGTGGGGTGGGGGGGGGGGGGGTGCACACTGCAGAGTCGGGAAGCCCACAGACCGTCTCCACATTAATAACTGCACATATGAATCAACACGCAGGGACCTGCAGATTCCTCGTTTATTCCCCATTCCCTCCAACAGACAAGAAGATCTGCACGCCACGTCTGCGCAGAGCACACCGCTTCTCGTCTGCACAGAGCACACCGCTCCTCGTCTGCGCCCCCAGAGCACACCGCTTCTCGTCTGCGCCCCAGAGCACACCGCTCCTCGTCTGCGCCCCCAGCACACCGCTCCTCGTCTGCGCCCCCAGCACACCGCTCCTCGTCTGCACCCCCAGCACACCGCTCCTCATCTGCACCCCAGAGCACACCGCTCCTCGTCTGCGCCCCCAGCACACCGCTTCTCGTCTGCGCCCCCAGCACACCGCTCCTCGTCTGCGCCCCAGAGCACACCGCTCCTCGTCTGCGCCCCCAGCACGCCGCTCCTCATCTGCGCCCCAGAGCACACCACTCCTCGTCTGCGCCCCCAGCACGCCACTCCTCGTCTGCGCCCCAGCACACCAGTTCTCGTCTGCGCGCCCAGAGCACACCGCTCCTCGTCTGCGCCCTAGAGCACACCGCTCCTCGTCTGCGCCCCAGCACACCGCTCCTCGTCTGCACCCCAGAGCACACCGCTTCTCGTCTGCGCCGCAGAGCACACCACTCCTCGTCTGCGCCCCCAGCACACCGCTCCTCGTCTGCACCCCAGAGCACACCGCTTCTTGTCTGCGCCGCAGAGCACACCACTCCTCGTCTGCACCCCAGAGCACACCACTTCTCGTCTGCGCTGAGCACACTGCTTCTGTGCACCCAAGCATGCTGCATTCACACCTCCCTGGCATGGCCGCTACGGTAAAGGCATTTCCACAGGACAGTTAGAAATAGTGAGTAGCGAGCAGGGCGTGCCAGGCTGACTGGGTGACAGGGTGTGACAGTCGGGCATGACACTGCGATGGGTGCCAATGGCCCACTGGTTATATGCCTCTACAGCCCCCCCAACTTTTTTTTAAAGGCCAATCAGTATGTGTGTGGGGGGTGGATTTAATGGCACAGAACCTTTGGGAACAGGAGAGGGTATGATGTTGAGGATGCAACAGGTACAGGAAAAGAGACATACCCCCCCACCCCCCAGGGTGAGCTCTGTAAGGAAAATGCTGAGCTCACATTAAGCCCCCCCAATCCTCCCGCAATCACACAGCCACACATACACACCCCCAGAGAATTATCCTTATGCAATTAAATGTGTTTGCAGTGGTGGGGGGGCGGACCATCACCTGCAGTGCAGGATTCCCTGCCCAGCTTGTGATCCCGCCGGGATCCCGGGGGCACTGTGAGAGTGTCGTGGCACTGCCTCCCAGCTAATGAAGACGACCTGTGTGAATGCAGAGGGTCTAGAGGCTAAAGTAGTACAGGCCAATTGCAGGCAGAATGCCCTCTTTAACAAGCTTGCAAACATTTCCTCATAAGTAGGTGACCGTTCCATGTCCAGGTCACAGGTCAAGCCCTTAGGCAAGGCACTTAAAGACAAGAGCTGGTCCTGCCTGCTGCTCCTGCCCTCTGACCCCAAGCTTACCTCACTCAAACACCTGCCGTCCCTAGTCTAGGAAGGGGGAGCAAGGGAGCAAGCCCCCCCCCCCCCTCCCCGCACCTGGGCCCATTTCTCACATGCGGCACGAACTGAACTGTAGATATAATGAAATAAATGAGTGAAATGGAAAAGAGATACGACTAATGTTCCTAGATAGAGGAGAAAAAAGTGGGAATTATCATGGCCACCGGACAGCTGTCCCCCCTGAGCGGGGTGGGGCAAAGCTTAGCACGTACACCTTCACATCAAACACGGCACCAGAGAAAGCCCTCCCACGTGATGTCAGCCGACGGGCCGGGGGAACCAGCCAATGGGTGAGGAGGGATGCGAGAGCTGCACACAGGCAAGAGGAAGGGGGGGGGGGGGGGAGACGCGAGAGAGACAGAGAGCTCAAAGTGCAGAGATGCACGCCAGTGCACGTGCTCACACGCACGCAGACAGAAGGGGAACATGCACACGGGAGCACACGTTTCTGCAGAGTACACACGCGTGCAGTCGGGCACACACAAGCATGCACACCCACACGCAAAGTGCAGACATGCGTGAATACTCAGCTACGCACACACAGGCACACACGCGCACACACACGCACACACTGAGATTAGTCATCTGTAAATAGTTGCCCATGTTTGGAGAGACCACCTGTTCATTCTGGACACAAACAAAGCTTTGGCACTCCATGACAAGGGTTAACACTTTCGGGGAGGGTGGTGCAGGGTTGCTGGGGGGTGCTGGCACCCCCGGCTGATACGTGTGCCCATGCTGTGTGGTCCGGATCAGTTGGTCCAGCCCGGCGGGACCAGAGCCCACTCCTGGACCGCTCCACGCTTCCCAGATCCACCCTTCCCTCAGCAAGCAGCCAAGGCGCTCCACAAGGACACTATCTGACACACAGCCCCGTGACTGGCTCATCCCGCATTCTAAAAGAGCTTGCAGCTCTATGATTGGCTCATCCCATATTCCGAGCGGGCTTGCAGCCCTGTGATTGGCTCATCCCGCATTCTAAACAACTTTTATGACATTCTAAACAAGTTTTATTGTGAATATTCTTCATGCCATCTCTACTGACATAATTTAAAGACTGGTTAGGTAAAACTGAACAGAATACAGTCATCTCTTTGCGGTATTCGGTACTTCATTATATTTTAGAAACTCAGGTTCCTTGTCCTTGACCTCTATTATTTAATGTTTTATATATCCTTTATATATTTTCTGTGCTCATTTTTACAGGAAGGATCCAATCAATAAACTGCTTCTTTGATTCTAAAACCATTTATTTAACAAAACTACATTTCATACACAATTTCTACATTACATTATTATCATTATCCATCCATCCATCCATCCATCCAATTTTAGAGGGTCACTGTGATTCTGAAGCCTCAGGCAGCACAGGACGCAAGGCTGAACTTTAGACTAGTTTGACGCAGGGCATGTATGTGTGTATATATATAATAATAATAATAATTATTATTATTATTATGTTGTAATTATTCATGTGCCTTATCATCGATGCTTATGTGCCTTATCATGGATGCTGTGGACTCTAGGGCCACAGGGCACCAGGGCGAGTGAGCCCCTTGGAAAGGCATGAGCCCTCATCGCATTTGCGTGTGAAGACAGAGCCACAGGAAGTTAGAGAGAGTTAGTTGAGCAGAATGACGCAGGTGGGGCAGAACGACAGCCCCTCCCGCATCCACATTCCAACCCCGAAACCTGGAAAAGTTTCAATCACGAGAGAAATACTGAACGCAAACAATCCGTCCATCGGGTCTAAACAAATGGCAAAGAGGACAATCAACATTGTGGGCATGTATGTGACACATTATAGCCACGGACGCGGCACATTACGCGGGGCTATGAGTTTGGTGGGTCTGAAAAGGATGTTGCTACGTGTTTTACTAAAGGAAATATAATGGCACGCTATTATTAGATCACATTAATCATTACTATGCCAAAGGCAGTGACAGCGAAACTGAAAGGCACTGAAAACGCTGGTAATGGATATAAATTACCCATTGTGTGATAAAAGGATTTTTTTTACTAAGAAGGTAGGAATAAAACAGTAAACCCTCCCAAATAATGTATATAAAACATTAAATAAAACAGGTTATCTTAGCACGATTCAAATTTATACAGGATCAGATAGGCTGAAAAGCCTTAAGTGAGAGTGATATAAAAACACAAAAAATTAAAAAAGGATTAAATGAGGTAATGGGGGAGGGGGTCCTGACAGGGGCCCGTCATTTGGGACAGTGATAATGACTCGCATCTCAGATTTGGTTATCTATTGCCGTCTCAGCTCCCAAACAAAAGATCGATAATTCTGAGCAAATCAAATGTTGTTCCAGGCACTAATGGGACACTCCATCAAGGCCTGGCAGTTTTACATCAGGAATGAACTGCATGTCATAAACCCTGCTCCCTATAGAAACCACATCCCATTATATCAGACACTGCACAGCATATGGGGACACAGGGGATTGGCGACGGGCCGGGCGGAATATAGGGACACAGGGAATGGGGGACGGGCCAAGCGGAATATAGGGACACAGGGGATGGGGGACGGGCCAAGCGGAATATAGGGACACAGGGGATGGGGGACGGGCTGGGCAGAATATAGGGACACAGGGGACGGGGGACGGGCTGGGCGCAATATAAGGACACAGGGGACGGGGACGGGACAGGTGGTGTATAGGGACACAGGGGATAGGGAACAGGCCGGGCGGAATATAGGGACACAGGGGATGGGGGACGGGCCGGGCATAATATAGGGACACAGGGGGTGGGGGATGGGCCAGGTGGCGTATTGGGACACAGGGGATGTGGGACCGGCCGGGTGGCGTATAGCGACACAGGGGATAGGGAACCGGCCAGGCAGAATATAGGGACACAGGGGATGGGGGATGGGCCGGGTGGCGTATAGGGACACAGGGGATGTGGGACCGGCTGGGTGGCGTATAGCGACACAGGGGATAGGGAACCGGCCAGGCAGAATATAGGGACACAGGGGATGGGGGACGGGCCAGGCAGAATAAAGGGACACAGGGGATGTGAGACTGGCGGGGCGGTGTATAGGGACACAGGGGATAGGGAACCGGCCGGGCAGAATATAGGGACACAGGGGATTGGGGACGGGCCAGGCGGAATATAGGGACACCGAGGATGGGGGACAGGCCAGGTGGCACATAGGGACACAGGGGATGCGGGACGGGCCGGGCAGAATATAGGGACACAGGGGATGTGGAACTGGCCGGGCGGCGTATAGGGACACAGGGGATGGGAGACAGGCCGGGCAGCGCATAGGGACACAAGGGATAGGGGACGGGCCGGGCGGCGTATAGGGACACCGGGGATGGGGGACAGGCTGGGCAGCGCATTGGAACACAAGGGATGGTGGACAGGCCGGGTGGCATATAGGGACACAGAGGATGGGGGACAGGCTGGGCAGCGCATAGGGACACAAGGGATGGGGGACAGGCTGGGCGGCGCATAGGGACACAAGGGATGGGGGACAGGCTGGGCAGCGTATAGGTACACAGGGGATGGGGGACAGGCTGGGCAGCGCATAGGGACACAGGGGATGGGGGACAGGCTGGGCAGCGCATAGGGACACAAGGGATGGGGGACGGGTCAGGAGGAATATAGGGACACTGGGGATGGGAAACAGGCCGGGCGGAACATAGGGACACAGGGGAGGGGGAACAGAGATGGAGGGGCCCACAGCATGTAATGTAAAGGTGGGGATCCCCCCAGACACACACACACAAACACCCACATACATACACACATAGTTACAGTACGAATTAGGAAATCAGGTACATGGTCAAAAGCTCGCCCATCATATTTCCATAGGGCTTGGCTCTTGTACAGCCAAACAAGCCTCGCCCACCCCCTTTCTGGAGGGCCTGGTTGTTGTACTGCTGAACAAGGTGCTTATACTAAACTTGAGCAAACACACGACTACATACATCTTTCTCTGGAAGGACACCAACTAAGCGCCCAGGAGTCAATTAAACGATGTCAGGCTGCGTGTCGGGCCTCGGGCCGACTCCAACAACCTCGAGCTGCGCATCGTCGCATCCTGGCTGGAATTAGAGGCAGAATATACATCTACAGCCCGTTTGGGACTTGAATGATGGGAAGAGAGAGGGAGGGAGGGAGGGTGGGAAGGAGGGAGAGAGGGAGACAGAGAGGAACGAAAGCTGCATTAATGACACCCTCGCAGGTCTGTCGTCTCCACACGGAACATCAGCGAAATCACAGGAATAACAAATCATTAGCACCCGCGCAGAGGCTAAAAACACGACGCATTCTTTAAGTGTCAAGAAACACTGAGTCGAGAAAAGGGCTACGACTTACATCCAAGCTGCGATCGCATTCCAAATGGGGCCAGAATGCATTTCCTCTCTAAATGCGGTGGTAATGTAACATATAAATCGCTAGGAACATGCCGGCAGAAGAGCCGGGATCCAACGCCATTCTGGCTTGCGGGGAACATAAGGAGAATGTTCTAGTGGAGCCGTGAAGGCAGCTGGTACCGTGGCAGACTGGACTCGTGACCAGAAGGTTGCTGGATCCATTTCTGCGAAGGGAATCATTCTTGTCCTCCAGAGCTCAATTTCCCAGAACTGGTTCAAAATAAGAAAAAGGGGGGAAAAACCCGTGTAAAATGTTACACTGTCCAAGCAGCTTGGGATAGAAGTGGCTCCCAGCCGCATACGGGGTACAGCATGGAGGTCACCGCACGGATTTCACACCGCAAACACGGTCCAGCAGACGGGTGCCATCTCCCCGTACCTCCCCGCTTCTCTGGCTCCGCCGGCTGCCAAAATGGCTCACTTAACCAAAAGGCCATCCAAGCAACAGTTTTTTTTTCCATATGACACTTTTTTTTATCTTTTCACATTTACACGTGAAGCTTTACCTCGCCAGCTAAGTGCTTCAATTAAATATTAATTCCTGAATAGGAAAATATTGCCCAAACGAGCTTCATATACAGCATACCCAACATATAGGGGCGCTAACATGGTACATTGGTTTAAAAGAGGCTGAGGGGGTTTTTTGTGTAGCTTTAACAACACAAATTGAAAGGCTTCCATCTCTCGCCGGCAATACATCATTTCCACTAACGCAATATTAAATTTCAATATCATATGTCAAAAGATGCAGAATGACAGATTACAGCTTTACTAGGTGAATTATTAAAGAGTAACACGTACTGGCACACTGTTTCCCGCTTAAGTGCCTATCCAGGGAGGAGGCTGGAGGCCTGGGGGCATCTCCCGCGTTACGCTGGCTTTTGGAAGGGCACCGCGGATCTGGGCGTGCATCCTTTCCCCGTCCGGAGCTACGGGGGCACGCTGCGCGCCACTCGGACACCCAGCTCCGTTTGTGCCTACAACCCCCCCCCCCCCCACAGACACACTCTGGGGACGGCAAACCAATGACAGGTTGTGAAAACTGCCGCTCAGAGTATAACAGCCATAGGAATGACAAGACCTGCATTGCGCCTGCAAAGATTTTTTGGGAATCAGTGTGCCCTCCCTTCGTCCCTGAAGGTGGGATTTTCCATGGCCAGACACCATGGTGACCGTGACAGGGTCCACACAGGAGCGTGTGGCCAAAAAGGCAGAGAGCCACAGGCTTCCGTCAGCTTCAACACTGTTTGTCTGGGTACGATTGTGACATGTGACCTTCAATCATCCCCGGCTCATGACCTGTGAGTTTTGGTGAAATATTTGCAAAAAAAGAAAGAAAAGAACTCGGCCTTTCATCCCACCAATGGGACACTCCGCTTTCATCCAGAAGGTCATGCTCTCTGTTCTGCATAAAATCCCAGTAACACCAGTTGAAGGTGTTCCACAACCCAGTGAGACCATTATTTTGATTCATTGTATCAGCAGGTTAAAAAGGTTGCTGTACAGGGTGCCCGATGATATTAAAATCGAGACTACCATGCTCTATTGTACTGTGAAGCCCTCACGCATTCCCTGCGGCTGCAGCTGCGCATGCGGGCTGGCATAGGTGTGTTAGATGCACATAGATGGCCGTGCGTTAACCGCAGCAAGGATTCAATTTGAGTTCTTTGTCTGCCGCGCTCACGATGGTCTTTTTTAAACAACACAACACCAAGGAGTCGTTAGGGCTCTCTCTTCATTACTTCAAAAAACCAATCATTAGACACCAGAGTATATACGTAATTAGAAAATCACTTCCTTTGCAATCCTGGCTAAGTAGTTTACATACTGTAATTACAGGGACAAAATCAATTTTTAATCATTTCCCTGATTGGGCTCATCAGCTCAGGGGGAACACTGTATCCTGCATGTTGCCTAAAAGTAACATCTGGGCTAAAACAATTACCCTTTTGTGATTCCAAAACCGTTCAGAGAGACTTTTTGCAGAAACCACTCCCAGCATTGAGCCAGATCTTGCTTGCCGGCACGGAGATCAGCAAAGTGCCATGCCACTAGACAGACACAGAGGCACCATGCACATACGCAGTGCCCCTGCTTACATGCAGTCTTTCACCTGTACTCCATGTGCTGGGCACAGCCAAAGATCACAGCCATCACTGCAGGAGGCTGTAATGATGCGCTTCCTGGTCCATAAATGAAAAGTGTAAGCCGTGCCCCAGCCGAGTACAGAAATCTACCTGGTAAGTAACACATGGCACAGTAGTCAGTTAGTTGATAAAAAGTTATTTAAGACCATGCTAATTCAAAATCTCATTTCTTATACCAGTAGCATTAATTGTGTTATTAAAATTAATACGAAACTAGATTCGGAAAAAAAATTCAGCATAATTTGTACATAGTGTTCAGCTTAAAACAATATGACAAATGTGCTATTGACGGTCTAAATAATCTATTTTCTTGCATTTGTGATTCTCTCTGTAAGGATATGACAAATTAACTTGTTAAATATGCAAAACATTTTGTGTGAAATCACTGAGATGTGCGCTGCTCGGAAATGACATTTGGGCTCAGATTGACCCTGATCTTTAGGGTACAGAAATGCCAGATGAATCTGGAGATTTCTCTCTCTGCTGAAAGGGGCCGGGTCCCCCTCAGCCCAGGCCGTCTAACGGCCCCAGTGGCTACTGCTCCGTCACCCTTCTCTGGGCGCGTGAGCTTCAACCACGTACTGTAAATCAATCATCGACGGCGCCACCAGGTAGCCCCCAATCCTCGGTGGCCATGTGTAGCTCCAGCTGGAGGGGGGAGGGAGGGGGCCCTGACAGCGCTAGGATTAGCGACGGCCCTTTTTTTTGAAAATTATTATTATTCCCAGAATGGTCTTTTGTGATTTGCTGGGGGGGGGTGCAGTTGGAAAAGGAGGCAGCTCATTTAGAAGCTTCCCAATTAGGCAATTAGCAGGGAATGTAGGACAGCTTCCTCCAAGCTGCAGCCGGCCAGGGGAAGGCCTGGCGGTGCCTGGGCGTGACGCCCCCTACCAGAAGGAGCACGCAAACACATGCGAGCAGGAGATTCAGGTCATACTGAAATAGTCACTTCAGTATGAGAGCTCCTATAACCTACAAATTTAATGTATTGTGATTGTTCTCAGAGAAACATAGCCTTCACTGTATACAAATTGACTTATTGCTTCAATACTTTGATCCATCTATAAACTTATTTATGAAGCAGTGCTGGACTGCTGGAATTCTGGAATGATGGGGGAGTCCTGTACTTTCTGCCCATTCCACTACGGAGCTAAGCATACACGCTTCAGGTGAGCCTCACAGTGCCGGACGGCCAGCGGATCTGCAGTAATCTCTCCTCGCTGATTATCCTCGTGACTCTGCTGTAGGGGCCGCTTAACTAATTATCTAGGCTGAAAAATGCCACTTTCGTTAATGGCATCACAAATAGCAATTAACAGAAAGTGCTGTTTGCATCTTTAGAATTGTCTTGTATAAAAACATAAAAAATACATGCATCAAAATATATTGTTTTGTTGCTAATAATAATAATAATAATAATGTAACAAGGGCCATCAACTTCACAAAAAATCTGAAAACGTTTAAGAAAATGTGTTGTACAATTTGCAAAATCTTGATTGATTACAAGAAATCAAAAGCTACGCTTCCATAAGACGAACTTCATGGAAAAGACTTGCGGACAAAGTGATTCAAATACCACCCAGAAAATTGATACAGCCGCACTACAGCTTCATACCTAATGAGACCAAAAGGGTCCGTATCAGGAAACTGCAACCAGTCCTTATTCTCTAGGAAAAGAAATAATTCTTACTAGCTGAAACAGCAATACCCTGGGCATGACTCTCAGTGAAAGCAAAATGTTCAAACTGGAGACAACCAGTAATTTGACTTTAATTTCCAAGCACTGTAGGCTACGGGGGACATCTGTAGAACAACAGAGATTTTGACACTGGAAGTATTTCTTAAATAAATTGGGCGAGCTGTCGCCGCTCGCAGGGAGACGTTTTCATCGATTAGCACTTTAGCGCGATCCATTCTCACAGATCGCGCTGACCTCCATGCGGCGCATTTGTGTGTTATGAATTAAAAGAGAGCAGCAGTCCGGAATAAAATGCGTTAATAATTATTCGGGGGTGGGGGGGAGTGGGAGCGCGAGAGAGCAAAAGAGAGAGATTCAGCTCTACCCCCAAAGTATCAAGTGTTTTCCCCCTTTCCGTATAATTTGAAGCAGCCGTTTTGAGATGATGCTCGAACCGCGGGCAGGCATCATCAGTCGCGCTGGATGCAGACAGATAATTCACCAAACCGTCACATGATCTCCCATCAGTCTAAGAGATGGGAATATATTGCCATGAGCTCTGGGAATAATGGGTGCACCTGTTTACCGTGTCACCTCTGTTGGCTAATTGTCTCCTTGAGCTACGTCGGGAAGTAAATGCGTCTAGAGCTCTGACAGGTGACGTTTATTTAGAAATCGCTTCACCTCCAGCAGGATTGTTCTTTTGTCTCACTGAAACTAAATGAAGTGTCGCGGTGCAGATCCTGCGTCCCGATTAGCCGGGTGACAGCACGCCGCCAAGAGTTCACATCCACTTGTTTATTTGGGGCTAAAGAGGTGCCGGTGACAGACAACTTTAATATCCTCCCGTTTATATGATCAATCATCATGCTGGTGAGCCCCCAGAATCAAGCGGGCCGCCGGCTTTATGATGGGGGGGTGGAGGTGAAGCCCCAGGAGCGAGGCGGACCAACCAGGAAATTCACACAATGCCATCAGGAGAAAAGAGAATCTGCATCCTAAGATGGAGCTTCACGGATACCAAGAGTCCTTTGGGATTGCGGTTGTTACCATTTTTTCTTTTTACATTAGGCCCACTTATCCAGTTATCCGGGCCACCTCAACTACAGAAATACCATCCACACTAAGAGATGACTAGCTTGATGCTGTCTCTGTGCTTCCTCGTGACCTGGCCTCCTCTCCCGAGCACTCCAGCTCTACCTCGGCCGTGAGTCACGCGCATACCTGCCACTTCCCATTCCATGGGACAGCCCGTTTTTGTGCCCAGCCGGCCGCCCGTGTGTGGGTGTGGCTTCAGGACACATTGCTCTTCCGACATGTGTCCATCAGAAGGCTGATTGGTTCCCATGAGGCAGCCTGCCCAGTTATTACCTTCAGTACTGATACAACGACGGAGCTGGTAAGGACTCCGCCGGGGGCTGTTTAGCACAACCTGACACTGATGAGTCTGACACCGCCAATCACACTTCAGGCATCTATGGCACTTCTGCTGCTATACATATGTGTGTGCGTGCGTGTGTGTATACAATATGTCTATATATATATATATATGTATATGCCTTTCTCGTAAAAGACCATCCTGAATACCACGATGCAGCCGTGGCTTCAAACGTGCAATGTCACACACGTGAGCAGGCAAAGTCTGGCATCACGTGACCCGGCACATTGCTACCGTATGCCTTTGCTAATGGACCTGTACACCGCCCCATGGTCACGCGTCCCGTCCAGTCACTCTCCCCCTGACAATACCTAATCAGGGTCCCCAAGCATAAATTAAAACAAGATTACATGTCCCCACCTGAATCACTTGGAGTCCATCCCCCGTGAATACATCTTGTCTTCATCCACGATGCCGCGATCATATCCAGAGCAATGCTAGTCAAAAGCTACCTTGATGTACAACTTGACAACTGAATCTGAAAAATACCTCTACGCACAAGAATACTGATTGCACAAAGCAGTAAGTGAGAATATATATACACATTTTCAAATCAGAAAAACACGGCACTTGTTCTGAGTGAGACAGGGTGCCATGAAGCACGCTGTGGCCGTACGCTAGATGCTGAGCAGCCTGGACTCTCCGTGTAACTGAGAATCCCCTAATTGCCCTCACCATTCCCATTCCTGCCTCCCCCTCTCTGAAAACAAACATCATTTCAATTCCATCCTTCCACCCACCAATCCTTCACCCGTCAAACGGGGCCCTTCATCTCTACCAGACTCACTCACTCATGCACGTGTACACACACGCACACACACACACACACACAGCCCTGCCTTGTGCACGATCACCTTGACGCATTGTTTTTAATAATCTAAACAGACTCCCGTCTTATCCAGAAACTTTACACAGCTTAAAAAAAGAATGAGACAAAAAGGAAGAACGAACGCCAAAGGGAAACGCGATCTCGCTTGAAAAGGCTCCCGCTCAACGCTACACAAATAAGCAGGCGGAAAAACTACACGAACCACCCATCCTCGGCCTCTAAAGAGATGCGTAACCCAGAGACTGCGCCATGCCCCCCCCCCCCCCCAGTCCAAAAGGGCAGGGGCGGGCACGCAGATGAGCGTCTCGGAAGAGGCCACCCTCTGAGCCGCCGTCTGAAGAAAGCAAGCTGACGGAGAGAGTCACACTTGCCTTAAGTCATGTTCTAAATTGGCTCCCCGGAGCCTTCGCCCTACCTTGTTCACCGTTAGCGTCGCACTGCCAGAGTAACCCGAGCTACTCCATATGCACACATGCACATGGGCACACGCATTCCTGTCCCCTTTCCAGAAGTTGTTTCCCCAAGCATTTCCCATCAGGAGTTTAATTACATTCAAAATAGTTCACGTACACCTATTGTCTCAGATGGCAGGTTCCCGCTGCACGCCGTCGCGCTGAGTAGAGGCGCGGGGTCGCTCGCCGGATCACGAGCCCTTCCACTGCTGCCCGCGTTATTACGTCGGAGGCTCCAGGGCACGTCTCTCTTGGTGTGTTCCCACACTTCGTGTTGTTTAAGAACAGGTTCAAGACAACTGTGCTGCACCTGCCCCCCCTACCCACCCACCACGACAAAAACATTCTCTGGGGGAGTGACATTTACAGACTGCAAAATCTACCTAAATGTCCAAAGAGCCCGGCTGATGAAGATTATTCCCTTTGCTGTCTACACTGATCTATGTAAAAACATAACCCTTCATACATCTGCATATTTCCACTTTACTCAAGGGTACAACTGCAGGATCCCTCTCGCTTCAAAAAGGGACATTGATTTTCCCCCCATGCTGCCCCTGAACACTTTGGACGCGATTTTTGCGACCTTGCGGAATCCAAACATGCTGCACAGAGACAAAGGCAAGCACAGTGCAGATTAATCACCCCGTTTTGAAATATTACCCCCCGGTTTTATTTACCTTTGTTGTTTTATACTGGGGGTAAAAAGATCTCACAAACATCCATTATCTGCCAGGCACTTATAGAAGGAGAGGCAGAGGGTAGTGGAAATAAACAGCAAAGTGTCGACTTTACAGAGGATCTCAAGAAAAAAAAAAAATAATAATTTAGCCCCAGCATTCGCCTGACAGACGGAGTTAACATTTTTCGCTGAAAATATTCCTTGCCTCCAATAGTCCGATGTAATTCATTTTCCATCTCTGTTCATTAATCATTGTTAAAATTAGTGATCCATTTCTTCCACTCTGCCATCTGCACTCAGCTTCGTTACAAACATGACACCTTCCCGCATAATAAAAGCTGACAACTACGAAGAGGCCTTTCCAAATAGCTTTCTGCATATATGCACCTCTACAACCGAAGCCGCTGTCAGACAAAAGTAGGTTATTTAAGCAGAGTTGCTGTTATAACAATACCCGCACGCACATGCACGGGCACACACACAAAGACGCCAAGTGGAGCCAAACTGGATTTTGCTACAATCACACATCCCGATAAACAAAGATTTCCCCTCCATCGCTTTCCCCCTTCTTCTTTCATTCTACCAGGCATAGTTAGGGGATGCAGATCTGTGAATCCCTAACAGAGAGGGAAAGACAACAAACAAGGACAACGGAGACCACAAAGAAGCTGTCGTTCCTAATTTGTTTGTGCGGGAAGGTTCACATCGGATTTACATTGGCTTTTTTTGGGTTTCTTTTCACGTGTGCCTTCAAAAGCTTGTTTTCCTTTTTCAGTCATGCGCCACCTATATTTTGCCTCGTCTGAGAGACGCACTTGTTCTCATGATTTCCCATGGAGAGCGAGAAAGGGCCCAGAGACCAGAGATCCAACACCACCAAACATTGCCAGGCAAATATCAATTTAATGTACTGCCCCTCGGACTCCAAGAGTGCCCAGAGCACGCAACAACGCAAGTGAAGCCTCCTCCTTTGTTCTGCTTTTTTTTCTGGACCTCAGGTGGACAGGGGAGAAGCAGCCAGGACATGGGCCAGCTCATCCGCCGGGGAGCGGGGTGGTGACTACGCCCCCCACCAGATGATGCACATCCTAAAACACACAACACCCGTGGCAATCCCCTCATATCCAGCCCAGACGTCGCTGTTTGCCTTCACCAGAGCCCCACGCTGGTCCTCTGAGCAAACCCCCCCCCCCCCCCCCCCCCCCCCCCCCCCCACCCCCCCCGCCACCCCACCACCCCGGGCAACCGCCCCCCCCGCCGCGCTCCCGGGGGCCCCGGCCGCGAGCGACCTAAAAAA
>JAODKM010000008.1:18993336-19010458 GCA_026780845.1 Petrocephalus sullivani | reverse complement strand
TGGGGTACACTCTGGTTTTTGGGGTGGATCCTAGGACACAGGAGTGGGGTACACTCTTGTTTTGGGGGTGGATCCTAGGACACAGGAGTGGGGTACACTCTTGTTTTGGGGGTGGTTCCTAGGACACAGGTGTGGGGTGCATGCTGGTTTTTGGGGTGGATCCTAGAACACGGGTATGGGGTACACTCTGGTTTTTGGGGTGGATCCTAGGACACAGGAGTGGGGTACACTCTTGTTTTGGGGGTGGATCCTACGACACAGGAGTGGGGTACACTCTTGTTTTGGGGGTGGTTCCTAGGACACAGGAGTGGGGTACACTCTGGTTTTGGGGGTGGTTCCTAGGACACAGGTATGGGGTACACTCTGGGGTGTTGATGGATGTTTTTTTAAATATAATGGCAAATAGATGAGCAGGCGTTTTTATGAAAGCATTTCCATACACACTGAAACAAAAGGAAATGCATAAGACATAAGTATTAGCCTGCAAGAAAAAGTGACCTCATTACCTTTAGGCTAACTTTTTTTTGCTTGGCAGATGCCTTGACCCATGGCCACTGTCGAGGAGTCACCTGGGCATCGTTTAGCCAATCTTCCTGGTTGCCATGCTCTGAGAATCTCTGCAACATTGTCTCGACACTCCAGGATGCTGCCGCAATGTTGGAATGTAACAATGAAGATACCGAGGTTAACAAAAGATTAGCAAGATGCGATATGTCAAAAGAAGCATTCCAGTGTATCTGAACTCACACCTGTGCAAATAAATTATTATCGCAAGGCAAAATAAGATAAGATAGACAAGACAAGATAAGATAAGAAGATAAGATAAGATAAGATAATATGAGAGTTGTTCGAGGAAGATACTTTTGCAAAAAATATATACTGCAAAACCAAAGATCGCACACGTAGTGCAGACAAGCAAACATGTCGGCTTTCTCAGCCGACCTTTTTTTCAGACAACTCTCACCTCCCTGGCAAATATGCAGAGCACTGATGCTGCTCCGGGGCAGAAGCGCCACTCTCCTGGACCTGTGAGCTTCTGGCCAGGAGATGCAGCTCTTAAAGGCCGTCACCACAACCCGGAATCCTCCCCAGGCAAGATGGAGAACCTTTACATAGAGAGACAAGGAGCTGAACTGAGCAGCTGAGAGCCATCAGTCTGAGCTGAGATGGGGGACAGGAGGGCTTCTCCTCCGCCGGATACACTAAATTAGCGAAAGGCCATTCCCGTGAAGATCCATTCTTTGTAATGGCATTACCAAAGAGAAAGATTTACAGATCACTTAAAGTGTCAGACTTTTCTGCATAAAAGTATATACAAAGGTTAATATTGCAATAATATCTTTCTGGAGGGCATCGTAATCATTAGCTCTCCGCGGGCATCAATTAGAAGCACTTTATAGCAGGTAATGACTGAAATTCCAGTCCAGAATGACATTATTATTATTATCATCATCTATAATTTTGGTCTAGATATACAAGACAGAACTGAAGCCTAAGTTCAGCAAGAGGTGGACTTAAGAGGAACTTCCTTCACTACGGACATCTTTGTCGGATTTATGGGGTCGGACGGTGGCTCTAATGTGCTCCTGGCTCTCTCAATTTCTGCCGTCCGGCCTCCAGGCGGGCTCTGCCCCAGGCCGCCACTCGCTACACGAGGGTAACATTTACAGGCTCCCTTCTGCTGGGAAAAGGGGGGGAATATTATGTCTCATTATGCGTAGGAGAATAAAGCAGAAATGTCCCGCTTTGCCACTATCTCACAGCATGGTTATATATGTGTAGGCTGGCTAACAGGCAATGTTGTGTGCTTGCAGGCTACATGTGTTCCTGTAGGGGGCAGTGTCCCTAAGTTGCCTAATGCCAATGACCTCTTGTGTCCGAACGTTGAACTGTAATTCACATTCAATGTAGCTATGAATAGATGAGGTTTCGCCTTCTTGAGGCAAGGTGTTTTTCCCAGAGGAATTCAACTTCAGTGCTCTAGGGTCCAACACGCACACCCCCGACCAATCTTTTGTATCACCCAGTGTTGCAGCTGTTGAGTAGACGGTCACAAGCGCACAGGGAAAAGCAGAGCTCTCCGCCGCTCACTCAGATGTCTCGATCAAAAAAAAAAAACAAAAGCATTCAGACATTCAGACATCTGAAAAGTTGTAGCATGACCTTTGGGCCGCTCTCCAAACAATTATAATGAGACCTTCCCGCCACTGACCCTCTCATCAACACTATGAATAATTCACAATTGCACTCTTCGTCGTCCAGGACCGAACAAAAAAAGCACGACGACCTCTGACTTTTGATTTAGCTGTTTTATATTTAATAAGCACGCACAAGGCTTGGGGCCCTTTTTCAGAATAACTTAATTGGATCCTTGTAACATCCATCATATCATTGTCATTCTGGTGACCTTTCTTGTAGGTTATTTATAATAAAGAAGATATGAGTTTATTTTCCATAAGGCCCTCGTGCCACCATGCCCCCCCACCCTCGCGCCCCCCACCCGGACGCCCTAATTACGCCCGCTTAAATTTATGGGCCAAACATCAGAAGAGGTACAAGTGACGCAGATCACTCACTCCTATAGAATTTGATGGCAAAACACTGATATCTTTACACGTCTCTCCCCTGAGAATTGAAGGGGCATAATTACAGCTGTCCAGGAAATTAGACGCAGCAATGTTCTTGTCAAACGACCCCCGTCCCCCCCGGAAGGCACACTCTCCCCCCAAGACATAATCCACCACAAGACCCCTGGCTTTGTTCAAAATGCCCCCATCCCCTACTGACGGGAGTTTGGTGGTGGGGAGCTCCAGGCCTGTTTGTTTGGAGTTTGACCCCACACCCAGCCCCTCAGCAGGCCACACGTGCCATAGCTTGGCAGGATTTGGGGGATTTTTAGTGTTTGGTGGGGGGGGGGGGATTAAATCCCAAACCGGAGCTGCTTCACACGATGCCGTTTGATAAAAGTGAAAAAAAAATAACAGATACATTCAAATCTAGGTGTTGAAGGTTAACGAGATTCCCCCCCAAAGGTACAATAACGTGGCCTTATCGGGGATTCGAACCGGCAGCATTCAGGGCTCCGTAATCACGAGCTGCCGCTCCCACTTGAGGCATGGATGTGGCAGGCAGCTGGAAGCTAGCGGAAGATCAGCGGCGGTGGCGGAGAGAGACGGCAGACGCCCAGGTGACTTTGATCGCCGTGTGGCACCAGATGGCTCATCGCTGCCGCTGCACGCTCGCTTGGCAATGTGTTGCCAGTATTACATCACATTATTTATGCTCTTAGCAAGATGCTTTTATATGAAGCGTCCCGCGTAGCTTAAAGTCTACTTTGTGCTCATTTGCGGTGCTTGATATTTTTCTGAGGTAAGTTAGCTCAAGTACCTTTCTCAAGGGCACACTGGTCAGTTTGGTTTCTTAACCAGCGCGCCTCCTGCTGTCCAGGCACCCGTCGTGAAGAGGAGCAGTGGAGAGGAAAAACGCTTCTGACTTTTGCCATTTATATTTATATATGTATTTTCGAGATTCGGCTATATAAGGTGAATGTAGCGAGATATCGGTTTACCCGGGGATGGAGTAAATGTAAGAAAAGGACATTTAATATCCATCTGGCATTGACAGCCCGCGCCCTTAAGAGCACTCAGGAGCTCGCAGCAGCTTCTGCTCCCGCCATTGTCTCGACACACTCCCGCGGCTTTGATAACACGAGATCGAACGCGAGATCGCCAAAAGAGATCCATTAACCTCCCGAATCAGAAGATTACCCGCAGAAGCTGCCGGAGCTAGCCCTTCCTGAGGCGCTACCCCCCAAGGAAGGTACGTTTTATTTTTTACAGGACTTTTTATTTTGTCACATCGCGTTAAAGTCAAACTGGCAGCATGGTGGGGGCTGGTAATCCCAGGCCGAAGCAGCACGCGACTCGGTTACCACGAGGACGGACATTCGATCGGCCGGGGTGATAGGAAACATTACCACCAGTTATTTTGCGTCTAAATGATAATGAGCACTCAAGTAATAACCTGTATCATCGCCAGCGAGATATCAATTTAAAACGTGGTCTGCCATTTTTGATGGGAGTGTAATCTTCAAAAATATTCAGTGTGCGTATTCGTTTGGGGGGGGGGTGCAGACCCTCTCTGAATGTCTGACTGCAACAGTCTATTGTTGTCCTAATTACGAGCCAGACACTGCATTTTTTAATAGTCCAAAATATATTGGATCTTGCTAAAATAATTTATGAAAAGTTCTCCCCCCCCTTAAATCGAACTTCAGAAATCTCTCATCTATCCATTTTACATGACACGTATAGCAGACACCCACCATGCCCGCGTCTGTTATTTAAAATTCTTCAAACAGCGTGAGGTCAAAATGAAACAAAATCACTGAGAGGAAGGAGGCACTTCAGCAAAACAGGCCACCTCGGCGTGCAGGGCCCGGCTGCGAGGCCGGCGAACGCCAGCGCGCCGCGCGCCTCCCATATTCAGTCAGATCCTGCCAATTACGTTCATTTCTGCTCACTAAGGCTTCCAGTGCGCCCAAACTTATCCAGAACGTTCCGCCACCCAGCCCCTTCATCTCCCATGAAGACTTTCCAACAACAAACGGTGAAGTGGGCGCAAGTTTTGGGCTCTGCACCACACTTTCGGAGGTTACTGGTGCTATGATCCCTACCCAATTTAAGGGCAGAGTTAAAAAGGCCAGGTTTAAACCTGGTCATTTACATTCCTCGGGATCAGCTAAAAAACCCTCTCGTCAAGCCTGGGAAAGTGTTTCCACCTGCGGTGTCCGGTTTCCGTGTCACTGACCAGGACAACTGTAAACGACCACTAATGGCACAACATTCCTGCTCCGCTAACGAGGAGAAGCTGACAGATCACGGCGGAATCAAACGATGCTTTATGTGCCACTTGTTCATGGGGACAGCTACTTAGGAATTCCTTAGTTTCGGCATTGCTCACTTTGCTCGCCTATGAGTGGCACATATACAGGTGAGAGGAAGCTTGGGGCACAGGCTTAGCTATTTATCACCTGAAGCAATTTTTCCAAGGGGCACAGGCTTGCTCTAGGGCCCAAGGGTGAACCTGTAGAACAGGCGTGTCAAACTCTAGACCCGGACAGACTAGCACATTTTTGGGTGTACCCTCATTTAACACACCTGATGCAGCTCCTTGTGCTAATTACCAAACAGTTCGTCAGCTTAACCATTTGTGGTGGAACAAGGAAAGAACTAAACTACACAGGGGGCCGGCCCTCCCTACACAGTGGTCTGGCCCTCCCTACACAAGGCAGCGGCCCTCCCTACACAGGGCTCTGGCCCTCCCTACACAGGGGCCCGGCCCTCCCTACACAGGGCTCTGGCCCTCCCTACACAGTGGCCTGGCCCTTCCTACACAGGGCTCTGGCCCTCCCTACACAAGGCACCGGCCCTCCCTACACAGGGCTCTGGCCCTCCCTACACAGGGCTCTGGCCCTCCCTACACAAGGCACTGGCCCTCCCTACACAGGGCTCTGGCCCTCCCTACACAGTGGTCTGGCCCTCCCTACACAGGGGCCCGGCCCTCCCTACACAGGGCTCTGGTCCTCCCTACACAGGGCTCTGGTCCTCCCTACACAAGGCACTGGCCCTCCCTACACAAGGCACCGGCCCTCCCTACACAGGGCTCTGGCTGATCTGGGGAGCCTCCAGACAGCAGGGGTTTTGCCCTTGGTGGGGGGGGGGGCTGATGAGACGATAACTCGATAGATCTCATAATATACACTGAAATGCAATCTGGTAACAAAATCACTGGAATCGAATAAAGGCCGCCATTCGGTGTTACTAAAGCTCGCCGCGCTTCCTTCCGAATGCGTCATTAGAAACCTGAATGTCGTTCCCCCAAAAATCGGCTGGGCGAAAAATGCTCTTACGGATATGGTTCCAGTCGGCGAGCGCCGCCCCCTAGCATGATGCAACCGAGCGACCCGGTAAATCACAGGAATTCCCCACATGAGGGCGGCCCAATGGCGTCGCGGGAAATGTCACGCCGGCACTGCGGGGGCCACGCGTGTTTTCGCTTGGCCCCCGCCCCTCTTTGATGTAAATTAGCAGTTCATGGAAGAGGCACAGGCATTATGAATGGAGGGACACCCCTCCCACGAGCAGATCCAGCATAAGTGTGGCATTTCTCGCTGCACCTGGGCAAACTCTCCAGGTGGCTGACCTATCTCATAACCTTTGCATGTTTTCAAGGGCAAAAAGTCACCCAGGCATCCATTAACATGTTAAATGCTATTATTCTCCATGTATGCCTCTGTGCTTTCCAATGTTTGTGTGGGGGAGCAACCAGAATGCGGATAACCCCCTGCCACCCGCCCGCCCCCCCAAATAAAGGGAACGACACTACTCAATATTAACCAAAATGCTAAAAGTATGTTGCTCAAATCCAGAGGCAGCTACACCATTAGCATTTGTTAGACATCCTGCTGTCCTAACTGGGATTTTACTGTAGGGAAAAATCAAGCAAAATATCTACTATTAATTGAAAGGAAATTAAAGTTGTCACCATATTTATGAGCGAAAGGAAGAACAATGATAGCTTTTGTTCACTGCAGATCTACGCAGAACCGGCCCGTACAGAACCTCCGCCCCGGGAGCTCCACTGACACAAATGAATATCTCGGACATTTCTCCCAACCATTGTCTGTGTACCACCTGATTCAATCAGCGGCATTTGCATTCTGTTTGGGTCCTTGCTTTTCCGAGTGCATAAACAAGGCGTGGGGCTGAGATTTGATGTGTTTTCACACTCGCTCCTCTACGGTTTACATTCTGCTTAGAATATTTGAATTTTCATGAATTTGTATATAGTGACGTATATAGACAAGATACATTCTGTGTTTTTAAGTGGCGTGTTTTCTAATGTCGAGGATGCTTCCTTACTCCAGGAAACGACACAGAGAATCTCAACCTGCAGATGGGTCACCCTCTAAATAACTCATGGGGGGCGGGGGGTCAACCTGAATTGGGAGCAGCCGGGGCATAGGTGAGCACAGAATTACTTAGATTATAAATAGAGCAGTGGGCAGGGATTATTTGAAGGTCAAGGAGAAATGAGCGTGAATGGGCATAAATTGGTTGGAGAGGTATGGATGGGTATGGGTAACTGAGATAAGGAGTGGCAGCTTAGAGGCCAAAGGTCAGGGAAGAGTGGACAAGTTTTAGACTGACTCTTGAGTTTGAATAAATATTCAAACAATTATGATGAAAGAGGCCAGCAATTCGATGAGAGTGGAGTTACTCTGTCCAGAACCCAGGTGAGTGTAGTAAGAAATCCAAGCGTGATATATTCGGGTCCACTTACAGCGAAACAGAGGTGAAATAGACCATGTGACCTATGAGGTGACTCGTGATTGGTTGAACTCCAACATGGTCACGCACGCTAACCTACAGTCTTCTGCTAACGGCTCTTTGGAGGTCACAAACCAGCGGCTTCAGACGACACCTTAAGGGTTCTGGGAAATACGCTGAGACCCAGCGCAGCACGCAAACGCAAATCTCGTATAAAGATTTACATTTATTTAGGAGAAACTTTTATCTCAAGTGACGTACATTTCTTAGAGCGCAGGTTCAGCCAGTTCCAGGTGCTGTTGGGGTCAGGGCTCCAATGGTGAAATCACTCTACTGACCCTGGGATTAGAACCAGCGACCTTTTGGTCACGAGGGTCCAACCCTCAGGGACCAGCCACAGGACCACAGATGCATCTACGGAATACGCCCAGTCCTCCCCCTCTTTGTTTTGTATGTTTGTGTACCTGCCCCCCCCCCACACACACGTTAACCCTCCAATCAGACGCTAAGCTGGTGGCAGTGGTGGCGGGGGGGGGGGCGCTTGCGCTGGTCACATTTGCATTATGCGTGTTATTGACGTATCTGCTGTCCTCTCCAGTGTGCCGGGGGTGCTCTGGCCATTTCTCTGCATTACGCTCCGAGCTCGGGGCAGTGTCTGGGTGCCGCGCTGGCCGAGGCCTCGCTGGACCCAGGCGCCCGCCGCTCCGCTCTGCCAATTAAGGCCAGCGTGCCCATCCATCTTCGCTGCCACCCCCAGCCCTGCCCCCGCCTGCTCCCGGACGCCCCTCTGACAGACCGCAGACCCTCTGGATATGCAGTGCCGGTGTTTACTGCCACTCAAAGCACAAGGGGCCCCCGGGCATTGGGAGAGCCCCCCCCACCTCTCCTCGGAACACACTTATTAAATCTGGCTGATCAATCTGCTGCTATGCCCCCCCCCCCACCTCGCTTGGCAACTGTTATCATTTTTTAATTCTCTATTAATTCTCCTTTTTGGGTCTGGAAATAACTTATGTGGCCCCCACCTTTTGGCCAGTTACTGCACCAGGGGGTGGGGGCCCCATGCACTAGCTGCGGCTCCCCAAGGCCCCGCCTCGCCTCGTCTCACCTCGTCACGTGACTACACCTCCCTGGGCAGAGAGAGCCACCACTCAACTGTGCTCTCACTCGCACTAATTACTAATTAACAGCTGCCCAGTGTGATTAACGTGAACCCGGCCGCGGCTCTTTTACCGACGAGTAGCGCCACGCCTTCCTGACCATGTGACGCATGTGTCATCTGAAAGAGTGGGATGTGAACAGTCCAGCTAGGGGCACTCTCGCTCTCCTGGGGAGTTTCTGATTTCCAAAGCAGGACAAAATATCTCTCCCCCTACAGTCTTATGGAGATCAGCTTGGCTGCACCATGACCACTGTAACCAAAAAGTCTCTGAGAAGATAATATGTCTAGCGAGCTTCACCTTGCCACCAAGACTGCACAAATAGGTTTATGTGACACTAAGAAATTACTGATCATTAACATGCCAGCCATAAGTCCCCTCTGTAACCTGTTCCCTGGTCATCTGGCCTATTGGTGCGTTCCATTAGCCTTGGGATACCCTGTCATACCCGCTAAAAACTCGGAGTCGGCTGTGTTCCATTTGCCACAGAAGCTATAACTCGGATAAGGCTAAAGCTAGGCTACCCTAACGCATCGGCACTTCTTATGGGAATTTTTCGGCTCAAGTCGCAGATCCTGCAAACCTGTGGTTCCATTAGCCATTTCTTTGCAACATGGACCAAAAATTCTTTAGCATTGCCAGTAGATAAACAACACATAATGCAGTATTTTACATATAACGTGACCGTAGCAACACATCTATCGACTACAATAACACTGTATGGTGTACACAGCTTACCAAGTTGACATTCGATCTCCGAAAATCGGGAGTGCACATATCATCACTTCCGGCTTTGAAACTCGGAATCCAAGTTCGGAGGGCAAATGGAACGCACAATATCCATACAGTTTGCTTACTTCTTCCCTAAACCTCCATGTGAAAATTCTACAATTTCTCCCTCGATCCAGCAGCTGCTGAAAACAGGCCAGGGTAAAAAGTTCCTTCTGTCTGTGGTTTTTGCGTTTAGTGTCGTACGTATGCAGACGCACGTACATCACTGGGGATAAACACCTGCAAGCCCAGCAACGCAAAAACAAACCTGGAGGAAGTGTCCAGCCAAGGCCTCGCCCCATTCAGGGCGTCTGTGTCTGACTGACCTGCTCTTTCTCACGACAGTGAGAACAATTACGCTCTGAAAAAGAGACGGCGAGCCTCCAACACGAGAAAAGTAAATGGCCGGGGAAGGTGGAGGACTGATCTGCCAGAGCGAGGCGAGCTCTTTTTCAGGGATTCCCAAGTGCTCCGCTCTCATAATTACAAAGTGAAATGCATTAAAATGGTATTTGTTGTATTTGTGGGATTTATGGAGCATCATCGGTGGCATTACAGCGATGCGCTGGCATTAAAGCCCCGTCTTTAATTTAACTGTATATTGCTTTTATCCCTCGTGGCCTTATTTCATGCTAAATACGTTTCCTTTTTTTTTATGATGGCGACCGTAAAGTTCGAAAGCAGTCTGCTTCGTTCGCCCTGCAGACAGACACGGGTGCAGAGAGAGAGCCCTGTGCCGGACTCATTCATTCACTGCGTCGTTTAACACATGCGATAAGAAATGCACTGCTTGTTGTATATTCTGCGTTGGTTCCATTTTTGTCTCCACCCCATTGTTGGAGACGTTGGCATTAAATATATCTGGACCGGAGGACCCGTAAGTCGCTCCGAGTTTAAGGCTGCTTGAAACACAAAAAATAATTGAGGCAAAATGTTTTTGA
Organism: Petrocephalus sullivani; assembly: GCA_026780845.1. NCBI lineage: Eukaryota > Metazoa > Chordata > Actinopteri > Osteoglossiformes > Mormyridae > Petrocephalus > Petrocephalus sullivani. The sequence goes on along the minus strand of JAODKM010000008.1, from coordinate 19,000,255 downwards.
TGAAAGTGAAAGGCTTCTTATTTCACCAATATAAAGTGGGTAGGAAAGTGGAGAGGGGTGTGGATGGTGGCGCATTCCAAGCACTTGGAAGTCAGCTTGGCTCTGGGCACTGGGGGCCGGCCCCCTCAGACTCCAGCGCTTGGGTTCCAGCAGGATTTCCGGAGCAGTTCTTCGTGGATCTCCCTCTACAGTTTGTCCTTGCATGAGGTTTGCTATTCAACAAAAAAAAAAGTCGCCGTCTCCTATTCACTGAATCCATCGCAGGGTTAACCACGCTATATGGACGGCCTTAAGGAATACTGATCTGATATGCACATTCGCTTATAAATTACATTCAGAGATTTGTGACTGTGTATGGCTGCTCTTTTGTATGGAGACCAGATGCGGTATATCTAACTGTAAATACAGAATACATTATACTGCAGACTTTAACAGTGGATCATTCTTTTTCAGAGAGAAAAAGCTCTTCTTTTATTTATTTCTTTATTTATTTAATGCAAAATAGAGGCTGGGTGCAGCGGAACATGAAAGCAATCAGCTCCCCACACTTAGCTCTTGCCCGGTCCCATTAAATGAACTCCAAACCTATCAGGCTAAAAAACTACAGAACACATCAGCGATTTTGCAGCGTGGCCAGAGAAATGAGACAAAAATGTTTTTAAAAAATGTGGGGGTTACGTTGGAAGCTGAGGAGGGAAGAAGAGCACACAGAGACACACAGAGACACACAAAGAGACACAAAGACACACAGAGACACACAGAGAGACACAGAGACACACAGAGCACACAGAGACTCACAGAGATACACAGAGATACACAGAGACACACAGAGAGACACACAGAGACACACAGAGATACACAGAGACTCACAGAGATACACAGAGACACACAGAGCACACAGAGCACACAGAGACACACAGAGCACACAGAGAGACACAGAGACACACAGAGAGACACACAGAGATACACAGAGACACTCAGAGAACACAGATACACACAGAGAGACACAGAGAGACACAAAGATACACAGAGACACACAGAGAGACACACAGAGACACACAGAGAGACACACAGAGACACACAGAGAGACACACAGAGACACAAAGATACACAGAGACACACAGAGAGACACACAGAGATACACAGAGACACACAGAGAGACACACAGAGATACACAGAGACACACAGAGCACACAGAGACACACAGAGACACACAGAGCACACAGAGACACAGAGCACACAGAGACACAGAGCCACACACTGACACACAGAGAGACACAGAGAGACACAGAGACACACAGAGCACACAGAGAGACACAGAGAGACACAGAGACACACAGAGAGACACAGAGACACACAGAGCACACAGAGAGACACAGAGACACACAGAGAGACACAAAGACACACAGAGACACACAGAACACACAGAGACACACAGAGAGACACAGAGACACACAGAGACACACACAGAAACGCACACAGAGACATACAGAGACATAGAGACACACAGAGACACAGAGACACACAGAGACACACACCAGCGTGTTACTTACTGACGGAACTCAATTAAAGATCATTAGTGGACATATTGATATTTTTTGGGGGGGGGTGGTTAAAGGATTTGCTCATGGGCTCAGTATCAAAATTATTTTACTCACCCTGGGATTTGAACTAGCAACCTTCTAAACACAAATACAACATTCTAACCCACAGAGTCACACACCACCATGACAAATAGCAAGGCAACCTATAATACATGATAACAGCTTAAACCATTTGGTAAGCTTTTCTGTGGCGGTGCTATTCGACACACGGGGTGGGGGAATCTCAAATGATCCCGGTGACCCGCTCCCAAATGGCAGAATGTCGGCTCCGAACATACTGCAGACCCCCTGTGGAGCTCTTGGCAGTCCGGGACGCCCGCTTGCATCTTCTGGGCACACAGCATTCCAGGCTCACGCTTGGGCATGCTGCGTCGCCAGGGTGGGTGACACTCTCACCGAATGGCTCAGATATTTAAATGAAAAAAAAATCCCCACCGATCAGTGCTGTCATGACAGACCAACATGCCTTTGAGGGTACAGGGTCATACTCTCACCTGTCCACTATAGCAGAAGATGAATTTTGAAAGAACTTTACGTACATATGCAGCTTAATTTTATTTTTACTTTTCTCTTTTTATTCTGTTTGATATGAGTCCAAAATGATCCGTAAGTGGGCTGAGGAGGAGTAGCTTAGCAGAAGGGTGCAGTGGGAATCTTTCATTACTAGCCTTTTGAAGTCTGGATGTCCGTACTGCGTTTTTACCTATCTGCGGAAATACAGGTAAGACACTTCCAAAGGCGGTGACAGGACACATCCCTGAGCGCAGAGGAACTGAGATGATGTTGCTTATCCACAGTGGCCGGCCTGAGTGCGATGTACTTACCCACCTGAGGGGGGCGACATAGAGCAGAAATACACGTCCTTATTTTCCTAATTCGGCTGATACCAGTGGGTACTGAGGGGGCTTGGGGCTCATTATCCCGAACCCCGACACCCTTCCCTCACACCCCAGCTCGCTTTGTGCGTTCCCTATTTGTCGCCGTTATTTATTTATAGGACGCCACCCGCTCGCTCACAGACTTGCAGCCCTCTGCACTTTGTGTCTCATTTACAGAGAAGCTCCCACAAGTCTGACCTGTCATCAACTTTCTTTCTCTTCCTTTCCCCCCTTTAGTTTCATTTTATTCATTCCTCTCTTTTCTTCTTTGCAGAGTTTGCCGCATGGGGGGGCCGACGGAGACTGGGCGGGCGAGGGGGGCTCCCCTCGTGATTTGCCATCTACACATCTTATCACAGCTCCGGAGAGGCTCCTAACTCCAGCTCTGACCTTAATCTCAGTGGGCTTCCTGCCGCGGAAAAGTGTGAGAAATCCCACCATGTTTCTCATCCGATTTCGTACATATATGTTTTCACCTCGGCGCGACCCTTACCAGGATAAGCGATTAGAAGGTGGATGGATATTTTTTACCTCTGTCGTGACCAGGGGCCCATAAGAGCCTCCCACGAAACTCCAACACTGTTTTCACTAGTGGCCCCTCAAACAGGCACTCGCAAGCGCACAGCAGAACGAGGGAGATGAAATATATTTTGACTGTTTCATAGAAAAACAATCTGACGCAAAGTAATATTCATCTTCAATGAATCCAATATTCTTTTGGAATGATATTAGATGGTATCTATTATACCTTCCATTGTGTGCCCATCTGCCCTTTTCAAGATCTAAATTATGTGCATTAGTACATAAATGGGCTAATGTCTGTCTGTATTTAGTGGGCTACATGCCGTGAATATATTCTCTGCTTCAAGAAGTAATTGGTAATTACAGTGGTCATTTAGGCAATCACTGTCTCTGCAAGATTCATGTCATTCTTAAAAATAACTAGCTCTTAACCTTTGACAGAATTCTACAGAAACTGTTCATCATCTCCCACGCTCTGATTAATTTCATACACACACACACACACATGCAGGCGCGCACGCACACACGCACATGCAAACCAGTATCAATAAAGCTGATGCCTTTACATTTGTTAACCTGGGCAATTTGACTTGCTCATCAGAGTAGCAGCCTAATATCAGGTAACAGTGCGCCCCAGATCTCATTAGTTTCATTTTATAAACAATTAAACAACAACACGGGCAGGCCATCTTTCTGATTTCTGTCTCCCTCTCCCTGGCTCTGCCCCGGCGGGGGGACGGGGTGTGCAGTGCCTTCAGGAGCAGCGCGCCACTCTGTGCTCGGTGCTTTACGTGACCAGATTGAGGTGCTAACTGAATGCACACGTAGCAGGGTGCGTCAAGATGGGCCATTTACATTTTTACATATAATTATTTAGCAAACGCTTTTATCCAAAGTGATGTACATTTCGGAGAAATCAGGGTCTGTCCCTGGAGCAATTGGGGGTTAAGAGTATTGCTCAGGGGTCCAACAGCAAAATCACTCTTCTGACCCTGGGATTTGAACCACCGACCTTCTGATCATAGGCACAGTGCCATCCCACCCGGGGGAGAAGCTTGCCTTTCCTCCGAGCTAGAATCCGAGACCGATCGTCTCACTCGCCCAGAGATGAAGCGGGTCATGGGCAACGCTGGGATGTCATTTGACAGCCTCCTCATCTCGGGGTTGGTGCTGGGCACATACGCGTCCACGGCATCGCCCCCCCGGCGCAGATGCCATCTTTGGGTGTCAACCACACATCCCCTGGCAACCATATGAGGACATCCCAATCTCAGGCCAGATTTTATCCATTTTTTCCCCTAGAAAAAAATATAGCTAACACAAAGAAACAGTCTAAAAAGCTTTAAATAACAAATAAATAAAAGATATGTGTACGATTTGCACAGGGCAATAAATAAAAGGGCTTTATGACGGCTCATTTTTCCGTCACAGAGTACGAAAATGACAGTGTAAGTGTAAACTGCGTTCCACCATCTGGTCGTAAGGATCCCTGTCTCGACTTGGAAGACTTAATGTAACACACGTCTAAAAATAAGATCATTCTCATTCAGACGTTCGCTACCAGGGCCGCAGAAATGCACGGCGCTGCGTGTCGCACTCAGAAAAACGCCAGCACGCTTTCCATCACATTTACGTGAAAATCTGCAGGTTAAATTTGATTATTCCTAACAGAATCAGAGCAGCAGAAGGATCCACTGATGAGATGTGCAGGTGAGAAGTTTAGACACAGGATGACGTGAGACAAAACAGGTAAACCAAGAAAACATCTTGTCTCTACCCATAATGCACCTTGACGGCTGTCGCATAGCTCAGCAATGGCCATGAAGAGGACGTCCATGTGGCAGCCAATCAGGATAGCGGCAGGCCGCCAGCCAGGTGCGGCGCGGCGTGACGTCAGGGTCCCTGCGAGACGGCGAGCCATCGGCCCCAGGGTAACGTGACAAGGCCCGTCCGTCGCGAGGCCTGCGGAAATCGAGTTTGGGCGGCCGCCGCGCCGCTCGCGTGACTGATGCGGCAGCAGACGGGGGCAAACACTCGCGCGCATCAATATTCATCCCATCCTCCGGCGTGCGACGCTGTCAGCGCGCTGAGCGGAGCAGAGGGGGGGGGCGGCACGCAATGGGCGGCCCCCTCCAGTCCTGCTTCTGACAGCAAACGAGCGTTTTAAGTGGCAGCAAAAAACAGGTACGACTCCGGAAACTTCCCTCTCTTTCATGTTCAAATTATATTCCCTGCTGTTATTTTTTGAAATATTATCACAACTTCATTTACATAATTTTTAATTCCTCTTTAAAATAATTCCACCACTGATTGTACTCTGTCTTCAGCCTTTGCCAGTTTTGTTGTTCCGATGATTTATATAATTCAATTTTTTTGCGACACAATAATGCGATTTATATTTTGCAATATATAATGCACTATATTTCGCTATGGCGAAGGCTGCCTATTGTTCATGCAAAACAGAGCACCTTTTACGTGCGATACTTAAGACATTGTGTGTCTGTTCTCCTTAGAAATAAGATATCGAGACGCTCACTTCGGGTTTAATGCGATGAAAGGATAATCCCCAAAACAGGGAATTTAATAAAGAGAAATGCCCACACCCCTCAAACAAAGAGATCCTCTCTCAGTTAACCGACTGCCTGGTACCAAAGTCCCACTTTTGGTGACAAACTCCAAACAGCATCAGCAAAACTGAACTGGAGATTTTTATATGCAGATCTTTAAAACGTGGCACCGTTAAGCTATACAGCGGATGCCACCGAGGTATCACTGCTCACCAGCCTAATACGAGCCTGCACAGATCATTCAAATTACAAACTTTACTATAATACCCTTTGATTTAAACCTCTCTCATATGAGGTCATTCTTAGTAATAAGGGCTTTAATATAATAAATGCAAGGCCTCCATTCACCAGAACTGTTTCAATCACTAAACTTATATCATTTGTATATTAGTTATTTGTAGGCAGAAAATGTAATGTTTTGGTTGAAACTAAAACCTGAGTTGTGGAATTTTTGGTTGATTGCAGGGCATTGAATGAACCTAATTACTTTAGAGCTACTAACATCAGAACCAGAAAGATTGTTACAGGCCAAGTATATTAAACAAATAAGGAATTTTCCTTGGAGGTATATCATGTAACATACAAGATTGTTTCAAGACAATTTACACATACTCCTGCGACCAGGCTGTTCACCTACAGTCAAAAGGAGGCCAGAATTAAATAAAAAGTGAAAAAAGTAAATAAACTGTAAATGCAAGTAAATTGGGGTAATGCTAGGAGGGTTTATAAGGTCACAGCTTACTTGAGTAACCTCACATTGATGTGACTTCCAAGACTGGGTCTAAGTGCCTCTTACGTGCTGCACGTGTCCTACAAGCCCAGGGAGACGCCCATCCTCTTACATGACCCGAACGTAGGCAGCAATCACCCAGAACCCAGCATGCTCATACGTGTCTGCGGCTCCATACATCACGCAAAATTAATTAGAGGATTCGCTGACAGTAATGACAACCGATTCAGGCTCATTATACGAGGGGAAGGATGGGCTGCAGCGTCACCGAGAGCCACCAATGATCATATCCGTGTGCTTTCGGATTTTATCGAGATTCCCCACCGAGTGGGAAATATTGGAGGGTTAGATATGTGCCAATTCTAACGTGCATCAAAAGCATGTCAGCGGCAGAGGAGCTGCGTGGCAGAGCACGCAGCCCTTTGGAGGAGCGCAGCCACCAGAGTCAGCTGCAGCCCGGCGGCAGCCAAAGCGCTTTGCGGTCTGTGGGGGGGAAGCGAGCCCAGGTCTTAGCCGGTTTTTTCCTGTGGGGTGGGGTGGGGTGGGGGGGAGGGGCGGGCATGGAGATGCAGGGATCCATCTGGGTGAAAGGGATCCGGCTTTGCCGGCGGTCGGCGC
>JAODKM010000008.1:18974450-18993236 GCA_026780845.1 Petrocephalus sullivani | reverse complement strand
GTGGTTGGGGTGTTTTTTGGGGGGGGGGGGGGGGGGGGGGGGGGGGAGGGGGGGGGCATGGAGATGCATGGATCCATCTGGCTGAAAGGGATCCGGCTTTGCCGGCTTTCCGCTCCAAGACACGCTTCTGCAGAAGGGGTCCGTGCCGAAGCACCTGCGAGATACCTTAGGCTTACGCCAGGCCCTGGCCGCGGCCTCAGCTCAGTCCCTAGGGGGCGCCCTCGCCCCTCCCTGCCTCCCCACACCCTTGTCGGACATCTCACCATCCGGCTGGCTATTCCCTCCTTCCCCAATACGCCGGCAGGGACAGAGGTCGGAGGGAGACCGCAGGCCCCGCCCTGCTCCGCTCAGCCTAGAAAGGACGGTCTGATTATCACACCTCACATCCAATTTGCCGCTGATGTCAATTGGGGTCTCGACCGATTCCTGTGACAAAGTCAAAAAATAGCACAGAACTCAGTGCCAACCCAGCTCCTGTGGCCTGAATCACTTCCACCTCTATAAATATTATACGCAGAAAAAGGGCCCCTCTGAGCTTAATTATTATGCAATAAAACTGCACTTTGATAAGGTGTATTAAACGAAATAATCATCTTTTTTTTTTAAATGTTATAATCGTCTTCTGTAATTAGAAGATCAAAAGTAATTGAGGACTCTATGGGAAGGTGAAGGTGAACCATATTCCCATATAATGTTCTGCAGAACAACGGGCCAACAGTAAAAATCACCAATAATCACCCTTTATCTATAAAAGGTTAATGAAATTCTCACCACCAAAAAAAAAAACTATTATGAAGGGTTCTTCTCTTGCACCTGTCTAGTAATTTAAAAATTTGATTTTTTTTTTTATTTTTAAAAAATATATTTTATAACATGTGTGAGTCTCCATTGAACACACACATGAAGTTGTGGATATCTTACTCAGATTGTAATGTCAGGAGAAAATCTTCCCCTAGCCGTAACTGAGACAGATTTATTTGCGCGGCGAGGCAATTTGACACTCCGCACACAAGCTGATCTTCTGCAGACCTTGAAGAAACTTTTATCATCTTCTCCACCCCACTTCTCTGCGGACAGAAGAGAGACTAATTGTTTGCCGCTTTGCCATAAATCTGCAGCCTATGGAGAGAATACAAGCTCAAAACATCAATACCAGGTGTTCCCTCTGCGGAGGTCAAGTTTATTGTCCGATAAAAATGAAAACCTTTGCTGACAATGTCTTCCGCTCAGTGTATCACTTTAAGTACAATAGAGTGTTTCCAAGTGCTATTCACAGTGGAATGTTCCGGAATTTGTAGAGGGTGCTTACCCCACCCCATTGCCGGGTCATCCGCGTGAGGGCTAGGAAAGGATGGCGAGATTTAAAAAGCTTTGCTTTTGAGGGATGCTTGCTTGATAATGATTCCTGACCAGCAATTCCTGGAGAGGCACCACATCAATATTACTTTTGACCTCAAGCATTGCAAAATTTTGGAGACGTTGTTTGCACTAAGGTTTCTGGTGAGGAGGCAGCGTGCACTTAGAGGAACCTTCACACACAGAACAATCACAGAGGAGAGACAGAAGGCGCCTATCATTAGACGTCGCCGTCGGAGATGCACGGCCGACGCTTTTGGAGCCTGACAAACGAGCGTGCATCTATCAGTATGAGTAGCTCGCAGCAGACCCTATCCATCTGTAAGAGCCAACACCTCAATGCTGCCACACACAGGAGGACACTGGGATCAAAAATTCTCTAGTCCATGGGTGCCCAACTCCAGTCCGGGAGGGCCAGAATCCAACACAGTTTGCAGATTTCCCTGCTCAAACACACTTATCAAACCTGGTCCTTAGCTGATTAAGATGTGTTTGAGCAAAGAATGTAATCGTCAAAATTCTGGCCCTCCAGGACTGGAGTTGGGCACCCCTGCCTCACCCTGTCCCCAACCCCATGGTACCAGCTCAGGTGTATGTCAAAACTTTTGAGAAATGTTCTATGAAAGAGGTTTGCATGTCCATAAAAATGGAGAGACGCTGACAGTTGTCTCAAGAAAATCAAAGACTTTCATGGGGAATATGAGGGATGATCCCATATCCCATTGTCCGCAATGTCTCAAAGTTTGGGATAAAGTTTGAGAGAATGGCAGTAATCTTTGGGGACCCCAAATCTTTAGTTCTGTTGCTTCTCCCTTTCCACCAGACATCTCCATGGCTTCTGAGACATTTCTGGAATGCAGTGAAGGTGGTGTGTGTCCCAGCCATGGACTGGGTTACAGGTACAAGCTGGGGGTAGGGCAACGACACGTCTCTCACTGTTGGGGTGATCTCCTTAAGTCCCACTGACAATTGAGCATAGTGCTCCCCCGACTGGATGAGAGGGAATTAGCCCTAACCCTCCTTTCTTTTCTTTAGCCTGGAAAGACAAAACTAGCTTCGGCATGAAATGCAGCCCTCGGAAACGGGCGTGCCATCATCCATTGACATCGCCTATTGAGCCTGCTTGCCTTGAAGGGTGGCGCGTTTCACCAGAAAGATCCCGGTTTTTCCAGAGGAGAATCTGCCAGAGCTTATACATGGAAGCCAACGCATGAACTTTCAATCAGGGATTAGCCGGATTTTCCGACGCGGATCTTCTTTTGTAAATTTGGCCGCCGTCGCCTCTGTCGCTGGCACTGGGACTGTAAATAGAATATGATCCACGGGCCAAGGGATTGGCGAACTTATTTCAAAGAAGCACTTCAAAAGCGCAGTCATTTAGGTCTCGCTGCGAGCAGGATGTCGCGAGGGCTTGATGTCCTGCTCATGCAACGCGCTACCAGAGATGCGTTTCCAGGAAGCGTATTGCGATCGCGCAACTTTGACTGTGGGGCCAAACAGAAATGCAAATGAAAAACAAGAAAAGCGAGTTAAGGAGGGGTTACAAACCCTAATTACTGTTTATGGATCGATCCGGCTAGCCCACCACCCCATATCTCCTCTCCTGTCCTGTCTGCAGCTTTTGTCCCACACAGAAGTCCAGTTCCAAGATACAGATGCTAATCCAAGCTTACCAGGCTGGCCTGTCAGATAAGGGCTTTCTACTGTCCGATGTCATGGACAAACGGATCGCCGTCATGGGCGCTGATGGTGAAAAAAAGTCAGACCCAAGATTGTGCGAATGGGACCTTAAAGACAATCGCTCAAGTGCAAAGCTAAGAAGAGAAGATCCACTTCCCAAAACAGCGGAAGTTTTATCTAGGAAGGCCGCACACCACGGCATCCAAAAAAGTTTCTGTAAGCCTAAGTTTAAATGTCAGTCTAAATCCTGTCCACTGAGGACCATGTCTAGGCAAGAACTCGGCTCGCGGACGTCTCTCAGCGTGCTGAGGGAACGTCAGAGCCCTGCAAATACTGGCTAGAACCTTATCTGCAAGGTGGGTGGGAGCAGCACTGCTCTGGTAGACAGGAAGAAGGCAACCTTCTAAGTACAAGCATTATGCTTCACACTTCCTGGCAAATCACTACCTGTGCTTTGCTAGATGTATTACCTATTTTTATTTGCCATTGCTAACTTTTGAAACATTTACGGTTGTATGCATGATAATTACCGTAGATTTTTTCACAGCGTAGCACGGTGGAGTCGCGGATTATTCAAACAGGCTTCTGTCTCGCATAGCCGCTGGTGTGGTTTGGCCCCCCAGGGGAGCCGTCCCCATGAAGCAGCTAGTGATCTGGCCCACCGATCTCTGGAAACCACTCGGATAACTGGCTCACCATGCAATGGGAGGAGGATCAGGTGTCACGCTTATAAAGCAGCGCAAACGGGGACTTTGCTCTTCTCTTTTCATACCTCACTTTAGAAGTTAAAGCGGTTCTGTTTTCACCCATGAACCCCCCCCACCACCACCTTAGCCGTTGAAAATCAGATCTCCGGAGTGAAGTGTGACCCCCCGAGCTCTGCCAGCGAGGTAAGCAGAGCAGAGAGCGCCTCCCCTCTTCTGTTCACAGTTCCCACTTCCTGTTAAGCAGCTCAGAATGTATCTTAATTTGACTTCATAAAAACATTTCCTTGTTAAAGGTAAAATAGGGAAACATTTATTTTATTGATGTTTTCATTCCATGTTTATTTTACCGGCAGACCTTCTGAAGATTTGAAACCATGGAGGAAATTGGCACAGAGGGAGGCTGTGCGTAGGTTCTGCTGTTAAACCTGGCCTGCAAACACCTCCTATTTCATCACGACAAGGGAAGGAAGGTCAAAGGTTAGGCCCATTATCTTGGGGTTATGCGTGACTCAGCGGCTTAGCGAGGTGTGTGCCCCCCAAACAGATGGTTATGGGTTCAAATCCCACAGCCAGCAGAATAGTCATATTAGTGCTAGGTGGTTCAGAAACTGCCCTAGCTCCACTGATGTTTTTCTCACTTGTTCATAATTTGTTTGTAGTTTTGTCCACTTTGGACAAAAGCTGCAGATAAATGTTAGTGATCTCCAGCCTGTAGGACATGGGTGTGTAGCTCTTCACTGATTCCGTCCTTCCCAACTCCCTCAGCCCTTCCTCACTTCTTTCACTGGTCATATGTCAACCATCTAAGGCCTCAAGCCCGATTTGCATCCGCCTCTGGAATTCGGGTCGGGATCCAGCAGGATCCTGGACGTCTCGGTCCAGCAGTTATGCTAATGCCGGCCTGAGACACTGCCGCGTTTTGTCGCAGACCAGGCACAAAGAAACACAGACGGCAGCTTGCAGGCGTCGCATCTGAACCTTGATTGTTTGGGGCTTTTTTTAAGCAATTGTATAAATTACACCACTGCCTACGCCACGCCGTTTAAAAACCATAATTCATAATTGTTGTTTTGCATAGGTGAGCCACACTGTGAATTGACTGTCATTGTCCTGATAAACAATTGTCTTTTGTTTCTGATATAGACTGAAGCTCGTCAGTGACCTGTTAAATGATTTCTCTCTCTCTCTCTCTCTCTCTCTCGCTCTCACTCTTCACATCTCTTTCTCTCTCTCACTCTCTTTCTCTCTGAATTGAACGTTGAATTAGGAAATCTCTCTAAATCTCTCCACTACTGTCTGGTCACATGTTTTTTTTTTTTTAAAGGGAAAACTGGAATATCAAAACGTGAGCCGGAAAAACCACACAGGTGTGATTGATCATTCCCACTGCCATAAGCACCCCCCGAACCATAGTGGTGAGGCCTTGCATTTAAAGAATTAATCTAACCTGAACAGACAAGAGGCTCCGGGTGAAAGTACTTCATGTCAGTGGAAGGGGCTCGGTATCAATACTAAATATATGAACAAAGATCTTTCCACGTACATTTTTTAGATAGCAACATATTATGAAAATAAATTGACAGCGACTTTAATGTATTCTGGTATATTACCCTAAATGGTTTCATCAGTATCTGAGACCTGGAAAATGTGCTGTTTTATTATCTCTCAATACGGGGTGATGAATCATTGCCGAAGGCCCCTTAAATCTATATGTGCGACGGCGGGGGGGAGGGAGGCTTATTCATCGTCGAAGGCGGCCATTTTTGTCCCCCCCCCCCACCTGGGCCTTCTCCCTCTGCCCCCCTCCCCGAAAAAAGACTGCTTGTGAAAGTACCCCACTACCTTAAACTTCCCATTAACGGGTACACCCGGCTTCATTATTTTAGTAAGTGCAGCAGAGATTGCTGAATAAAGAGAGATTTGTTTATGAGAAATATCAATGCAGCGGCATTCATTGGACCTTAAAATGTTCTGATGGCTTTTCACGGGCCCATCATATTTACATAGCGAAGTGTCATTAGCGTCAACGGCAGACCAGAAACTATTAAACTAATACAATGCTAAACTGAACAACCTTGAGAATTTGATTAAAGCCATTGTGAGTTTTAAAAATGCTCCATTCTTAGCTTAAAACAAAAGACTGTTGCATTCCTCTATGGTTATAATTCAGCTGTCAAGTCCCATTGATGTATTTGACTACAGCTAACATTTGCATACCCTATATATAGCAGAGGGGCATACGCTGCGAATTATAATTGAGGTTCGAAACAAACACGCAACTGTTTGTGTTTCATTTCAAATTAGTTGCTGTAATTTAAAAAAGGGAGACTGCAGGCATTGTTTGCCCGGAAAAGCCATGTGTTTTAGAGCAATTTTAATTCTGCCGTTATTGTCCCAATAGGAGCGGCACTCTCTTTCCAGAAAGTTCCCTTCAGACGGCTCTCTGTAACCCCCGTTCCAATGCTTCTCTCCCCCACTATCACACAAGTTCTGTGGTTATTTATTTATTTATTTATTCATTCATTTATTTTTGGCCGGGTGTAATTTCAGGATATGCTTCCTGGGTCACCATCCCTTTAAATGTCGTGGACTCCAGCTGTGGGCCCTACTGGGACCATAAATCCCAAACCTTTTATTTCTACATTCCTTCCCTAAAGCATGAGTGAGTATCATCATCCTAAAAGGTACACAAAGCCCCGTCTACCCAATACCAGCCAGGCACTGTGATGTACCTCTACCCAGCATATCCAGAGCACAATTAACATTTCCCACCATGGATTTATTACAGTTGTGAAAAAAATTTAATATATTGTTTTGCAACAAGGGCCAGGGGGCATAGAAAAAAAATTAATATGCACTTATCATAATATCACCATTGGATGGTGATTATTGTGCTCTTTTGAATGGGTTTAAGGGGTCTGCACTGGGATCTGGCTCCTTAGGTAAGGACACCTCAGAGACAGAAATGTATTTAACCTGAATTACTTCCATTAGGCATCCATACTTACGGATTGGGGGTGGGGTGTATTCGGATGTAAATACTGTAAGGCAGAGTAATGAACGGCGCAGCCTGCATTATTAATGAACCTTGTTAAGTCTTTAAAAGAAAGATATGCAGGGTTTGCAGAATGGAGCAGCGATACAGGAAACAAACAGGAAAAGAGAGGAGGGTTCTTAAAAATTTAGGGATACAATAACACCGGCAGCTCCTTGGGACTCGTCTTATCAAACCAGCTCGTACTTCATCACCACTGGTGCAAGCTCATATACCTTAGAAGAGGACGATTAAATATATTCTCCAGATATTCTCCCATATAATGTTCCAACAACTCAAAGAAACACCTCGAACACCATTATCCATTGACAAATTCACACAGTTTGTAATACATTATCAGTTTTAAATGTATTTTTACATCCATTGCGACATATTAAACATTGTACTATCATACCCCAGAGATATTTTACACACTGATCTAATTAAAGTCACCATTTTGCCTGGTACCCTATTTAAAAATCTATACTTTCTATATAATTATGAAATTATGAATTATTTAATATATAAACCCCAAAGCTCCAGGAGTGTGGCTATAATTTTAATCAAAAAGAAAATGAATAGATCTCCTTTTCTTAGTTCTGTTAATAAGTTTAATTGAAGAATGTGTTAACCTTGCATTCCATAGCCAAATAATAAATACATACAAAGGAAATAATTAAGATATTACAGGAATTTGAAGGTAAACACAAAGTACATGAGTTTTTCTTGTGTATCTATGATCATGGAACTTAACAGTATTTTTACAACATACCAAATATTACGTTTTTGATTATGTGGGGGACTTGTGGATAGCAGGCTGGGCACATGGCTCAGTGGGTTTGGACTTTGTGTCTATCACCTGGAGGGTGCTGGTTTAAATCCCAAGGTCAGCAGAGTGATGTCACCACTAGGCTTCTGAGCAAGGCCCTGAAATACTCCAGAGACCCTCATTTAAAAAACAAAAATTGCTTTGTATATATGTGTCAGCTTTATAAATAAGCACGTGTTCATGAAAATGTCTAGATAACCATTTTGTTGGAAAATATCCTTGCTGGTGGGGGGGGGGGGTCACATAATTATTGCCTGCATTAAAGAAGCCATCAAAAAAATGGGGGTCCGTATATTAAAACACCCCCAGCTTGTGACTGATCAACAGTTTATGAGTAAGCGTGCATTATGATAGGAAAAGGTGAAATGTAGTTCAGCACAATTTTAAAGACCCACCTCAAGTGGTTTAAAAACAATTTTAAATACCTGTAAAATACTTTCCCATACATAAGGGCTCGATACAACTCCAGGAAATAATTATGAAAATGTGCTGATATCTGTGCGAGCGGTAACCTGCAGTCTGCATGCGGATGGAACGGCGTACACTGGCGTACACGGCGCACACCGGCCGGTGGCTGTGTGGACAACGGGGAGACTGACTATAATTAATGGTCCAAGCAAGGAAGAGATGCGACTGGTATTGTTCTGAAAAAAACTCAGGAGTTTGTCCTAATGAAGTCCTCGGCAGCGCATCTCAACACTGACTATGACTGGATGCAGTGGCTCTCAGAATGGGCCTTTTGGTGGCTTTGTGACAGATGTGGGAGGAGCTTAAAAAAGGAGGGAAATTTGTTAAGGTGTTTCTGGTATGCACTGATCCTCTTGGTTTTGCTGCAGGCTATCAGCAGTGATGTTTACCCCCAAGGTTTTCAGATCCCCTGTTATCCACAAACAATCATTACACTACATATATAATAAATATGTTCCTAAATGAGTAGATGTTGTGCCAACTAGCTACAACCTTCTAACCCTACCTGCTAGCTAATGTTACTGTTATACACAATCAGGAAGCGGCCGTGTCCCAGCACCTGCCGTGAAGCAAGGAAATCAATGGTATGAGGCCAGAAGTGACTTTTTGAGTCGGTGTCCCAGAAACGACAGGTTACACTCCTGCACGTTATGCAAGGTCAGCCAGGGCTGGACACCTGCAGGTTCCTGGGCCTGCTGTGGGGGGGGGGTGTCCATGAAGCTGTTGGCTGACACACTCTCATCTCCTCCCCCCCCCACATGGGAATGAAGCAGCTGTTTGCAAAGACACTTCCCACGCTGCTGGACAGAGGAGTGTCATGTTAGGCTTGGGTGTGCAGATTTTATAATTCAGTCACGTATGACACAATCCACATATGGCTTTAGTCCTCTGATCCCCAAAATTATTAATTAGCCTGGCAATATTTTCCTCTGAAAATCTCACGCACCAAAAAATAAAATTAAAAACATAAACAACCCAAACGGCAGCTCGTCGGATTCCGACAGTGGGCGATGGTGGCAGGCGTCCACACCCACTGTCCGCCGGCGGGGGTAGGCACGCGGCCGCCCCGTCGTGGGGGGAATTAGGTCATCACGAGGATGGCGCGCGACGCAGGAAGTGAGTCGCACGTTTTTGCGGCTTCCACCGGCATCAATCATTCCATGCAATTAGACCAATTTCCAGGCAGAATCGGCGCTTTCGGCGGCGCTCCGCGGCGCTTCCGACGGAGACAGCTGCCGGCAGACGAGCCGAGGAGCATCGGCTACGGAAAACTCCACCTGGCTCCGGCACGCTGGCCACAGGAAGCGCCTATTTAAATGTCACCGGGGGATGGGGCCCTGCCAACTCCCACTTCTTCCCCTTATTTCTTCCGGTTTTTTTATTATTATTATTTTTTAGCTCAGGCACATGTATTTTATTTGCCAGTAGCCTGACTCGAGCCTCGAGTGGCATTTGTTTTCCATGGCAACCAGATTAAATTAGGTAAGTGATTATAGCTTATTAGCACCAAATGCTGTTAGTATATTTTTATAATTTTGCATGTCAACACTTTCTCGTGTAGCACTCTTTATTGGAAATTGCTTCGTAGGTGCCGAAGGCCTGTGCTTTGTTATAATAAAAATATAATTATATATCAGACAATGGCCACTCAGACTCACTCCGCAATGGATGTTCCCAGGTATGGGCATCCATCTGAGTAATGAATAATAAAAACCTATCTTTCTCTTTTTTCACATTTGAACTAATAAACCCACTAGAATTAACATACACAATTGCTGTAATGAGGTATACAATGGGGGCTCTGACTTTAGCACTTTATTGACTGTCGTAGCCTTTAGCTTCACTTTGCATTTAATACAACACTCCAGGCCAGAGAGATTGCTAAATTATTACCCTTGTTGTTCAGCTAAACATAATTAATATTAAAATTAAGGATTTAATTGCTGCTCAGTCACATATTGCAGGCCGTGCATCGCAAAGTTCCTCCGTCCCGCGGCCCCCGTCAAGTGTTCCGAGGCGGACATCCCCGTCACTCGGGACACCGCCACCTCGAATCAATTTCTACGCACGTGTGACGTGCCCGCGAGTTCCGCGGTGCTTTACGGCACATCCGCGGTCACTGCCAGGCGGGAGAGTGTCACGGCAGCCCCGTGGGAAGGCACCCGCCTCAAGTAGTCAGGCAAAGGAGGGGAAGTCTCGTCCTCCTCCGAAAAAGGAGGCGTGGGCCCATAAACAGCACCAGCACCTGATAATTTACCTCTAATCTGCCGCCGGCGCTGCACATGTCGCCGGTTATTTGCATGCCAATATCAACGCGGTATTTCTTATCAGGAATCTCTGTATGTTTAGAAGCTGACACACGCTTGCTGTGAAAAGGACCAGCACACACTGAAGCGCGGGTACTGGAAGCTGGCCGCAGTCTTGTGGAAGGTTCCAGGTTCAGGTTCCAGAAAAGGGAGAGTGACTTGTATCTTGGTGCCTGAAAAGTCAGTAAAAGATGCTACCAGGGTGTTAAAAATGGACCTGTGAGAGGCAGTGAGCGGATCGCGTGCGGAAACAGCCTGGGACGGCACTCTAAGCTGACAGCCTTATTTTCCCTACGTGGGAAAGAGATTGCAACCAAATGCCTTAAATGATAAAAGGAAGACGTTTTCCCCTCTGAACAGCATTAGTAATGCCTTTTTTCGTTCACATTTTACAGATAAAGAATGAATAATTTCCCCCTCGAATTAGACTTGGTAATTTGGCGTCCTTGTTTATTCACTGCAATTAACTAATGAAAAATATGTGGTGAAGTTATTGATTCATGACCGTAATTGTTTAATTATTAATCAGTATAGCATTATATTAGCATTTCTAATACTGCAGATGTTCACCGAGAGGGTTTAAGAAGTCATAATGCAGCTCGTCACTCGTCGTGTGTCACCAGAGAGCCAGCCAATCGGTGTGACGCAGCTAAGGGTCGCGGTGCGCGGACACGCGCGCAGGCGGAAGCACGCCGGCGCGTGCGTGTCTGTGTGCGTATATGGGGCGGGCTGAGGGGGCTGACCGCCAGTCATGTGACCTGGGTTTGCCGCGCTGTCAAGGTGCTGGGCCTCACCACGCCTTGCGGTGGGTGGACACGGCGATTCCCCTTCGGCGTTCCGGCATCGGCCTGAGCCGGGGGTGCCCCTGAGCTCGCCTCGGCACATTCCCAAAGGAAGACGAGTCGTCCTCGCCGGCCCAGTTTCCATCGCCCTGGATATTAAAGCCGCCGCCTCGCCATCCTCTCTGACTGCAGCGCCGCGCGCGATTGATTGGTATGCAGACAAATCATTTGCATAGTTTTGCACGCAGATCACACTGAACAAACAGCAATGATATTTTTTAATTCTTTTTTTTTCTTTGGCTGTGTGTACGCCAGGCAGGGGGTGTTGGTATGTTTTAAGAATCCCCCCTCCCCCGCCGCCCCCCCCCCCCAGAATTAATGTTCCACACCTGTGCACAGAGCAGCAGTCTTTATCAAGCATCACAGGTGCGCCACATTAATTATGGGAGAAACCATTTTCACACGAGGGGGTGTTCCCCTTTGGCAGACAGTCTGGTCACAAACACATAATCCCCATTTCTGCAAAGCTACGCATTTGCCTCGTCTTCCCGAACCAGATGTCGGTATTTTTGTTATATCCCCCCCCCTCCGAACAATAATATTTTACCACAGTACTATGAAGTGAATTCCATTTCAAGGGAATGCCTTTGTTTTCCTGGTGACAAGTTGCCACCTCCCCCGAGCGTTGGGAGTGCCGGGCCGGTGCTGGTGTGAGACTAATGTTCACTGAGAGAGAGCCCCCACAGGCCTTTTCACACATGCGGGCTAAGGCCAGGAGGCGAAGCCGTTAAATATTTACCCTGGGGTCGGCACTTTTGTTTGTCGTTTATTATGCTTTTTATTAATTGTATGTTTGTATAACAAGGAGCTCTTATAAGTACGCTAACTGTAGCTGCCTTTACATCCACGGATAGCTGAAGCAGCCAGCCTTACAGGTCCTAAGGGTGTAACAGAAGATCTCTGCCTGGGATTAAAGCCAGCACCCATGTTATTGCTGTGTGAGCTCCCTAACCAGCACCCGCCCCCCCACAAAGAGCATGGACCACCTGACTGGTACCTGTCGCCATTCCCTCCAAACACGGATTTTCAGATCTGGGCCTCGGTGGGCACGACATTGAGGGAGATCTCGCTGGTGCTGTCATCCGGGCAGGAACGCTCTCCCAAAGTGTACTTGGGTAACAGCCCGCTCCCGGTGGCCTGCGCTTAAGCAATATGGGACTGTACTCTGACAGCATCCATCTTCCAACGTCGTCGCACGGTGACCGAAAAAAATAAGGCAGCTCCGTTTCCGTCGGCAGCCATTTTGAACTCGGTAATTGACCTTTGGTGGCATCATTTACAATGACTCATATCGAAGCCCCAAAGAGCGCCAGCCGCAGCGTAGCCCTGAACACACTTGTCTGATAATAGCTTTAACTAGACTAAATTGTCTCCTTCATTTGTATGGATATTGCGACCCGCAGCCGTCCTGTCTAACCCGTTGACAAAAGGGGTCATTCCCACACAGCAGAGAGGAGGCCCACTGGATACCGCCTGATTGGATTCGCCGTCAACATCTGGGATTGTCGGGCGAATTCATTTCAAAACCAGCATCCCATCTCTCACTTAATTATTTTTATATTACTCTGTCACTTTTTAAAAAGCAGCTCGGTATTAAAACCTCGCATAATCCTTAACAAACATCCTATCCTAAAGACCCCCTGCCCCCACCCTGGAAAAACATTCAATGAAATATACCAAGTAGTGCCCCCCCCCCATTCTCCCTCCTCTATTTCTTCTCTATTTCTCATTTTCTTTCTCCCCCTCTCTCACTCCGTTGAAAGCCAAGCAGTCTTTGGTTCCACACCAAATGTGCTCGTTCCAACGTTTCAATAAATTGAGAGCGAAAGAATTAAAGTTAATCAGACCAACCACATTGTGGTTAAGATACGTTGGCTGGATTATGGATTACTATTAGCTGGATGGATACCGATTCTTTCATTTAAATTCCAGGCTCCTCGTCTAGCTAAAATTAAAAAGAGAAGTAATAGTTCTTGGAGAGATCTTTAATATGCACTCTTACTACCTCTTTAATCTAAATAAGTGCTTGTGTTTCGCCGTCCGAGTGATGTGAAACCTGGAAATGAAGACCGAGATAGGTGCACATGATTTCATCTACTTAGGGATGACCTCTGGCCTTGACATCAGTGCCAATCAGAAGGCTATTTAAAGCTCCAGGACACAGGCGACCAGCGTGAACATGCTCCAAGCTTCTGTACTTTTTCTGTGGAGGGATAATGTATAATAAACTTTAAATAGCTGCAATGGTTTCATTATAATGAACTGTTTTATAGGGAAATTTCTGTCTGGCTGCTTGCAGAGGGTGATGTGAGGGCTTGAGTATCCTGTGTTACAAAGCACAGCTTCTCTATGCTTTACTGTGCCAAGTCTTACTGCACTCTCCACAATGCAGCACAGGCATGTGTTTATTCAGCTGCATTTGAGAGTGTGTATAGGTGCAGCAGCATGTGTTTGAGTATTTGCATGTGTCTGTGGAGTTGTGTGCATCGGGGTGTAGGTGTGTGTATAGTTCACACAGAGGGATCAGTGGGTTATCATCTGCTCTGGCGATCCTAAGGCCTCTGGGTTGGTAAATGTCAGCTTTTGCCACATCGCCACCTTACTGGGTCACCTGTTCTCTTGGAGAGAAGGAGATACCCATGTGCACACTGAACAGAGAGAGGGAGGGAGAGACCAGCCTTTACAGTGAACAGAGAGAGATGGAGAGACCAGCCTTTACAGTGAACAGAGAGAGAGATGGAAAGACCAGCCTGCACACTGAACAGAGAGAGAGATGGAAAGACCAGCCTTCACAGTGAACAGAGAGAGAGATTGAGATATCAGTCTGTACAGTGATAAGAGGGAGGGGTGGAGAGATCAGCCAGTACACGGATCAGAGAGAGATATGGAGAGATCAGCCTGTACACGGATTAAAGGGAGAGAGAGAGAGAGACCATTCAGTACCATGAAGAGAGAGCAATATGGCGATATCAGCCTGTACACTGATCAAAGGGAGATATGGAGAGATCAACCTGTACACTGAACAGAGAGATATGGAGAGATCAGCCTGTACACTGATCAAAGGGAGAGATGGAGAGACCATTCTGTACCATGAAGAGAGAGTGATATGGAGAGATCAGCCTGTACACTGATCAAAGGGAGATATGGAGAGATCAGCCTGTACACTGAACAGAGACTGGGATCTGAGGCACTCTGCTCAATGCCCTTGCTCTACATGAGTGTAATGTGTGTTTGCCTGTGTGTAATAGTCAGGAACAATGTGAATGGCCCACATAATAAATCAGATGGTCCTTATAGCCTCATCACATCTAGCCAATGAAACAAAGGGTTCGTATAAAGTTTCTTTTTGCCCTATTGTACTGGAACCGGTTCGATGCGGTTTAATGACCTTTAGCCTTTTCTTCTCTTTCACCCTGTTGGACGATGATGATCATGGGTGAAAAATAAATTGTGGGAAAAACGTAAAAACTTAAAGAGAAAACGAGATCAGCAGGAAGGCAGGGCATGACCATTGTGGGGATATTTGGTCCCCACAATGTAATATATATGTGCCTATGCAGGTGGGATGTGGTTCAGTGGTTGAGATGGTGTGGTTATAATCAGAAGGTCATTGTTTGAAATCCCAGGACCCTGTAAAGTAATTTATTACTGGCCCTTAACCTGCAATTGCTCCAGGGACTCACCACAAATTTGTCTCCTGCATAAGATGTATTAAGTTTGCTTAAATTTTCTGCTCCCCACTTGGTGACTGTGAGGCCATAGGCTGCAGAGCAGCTATCATTGAGCTCCAATGGCCTCGCCTTCAGAATGCGGCCCTGCGAGGGCTCTTCTCCAGAGCAGGCGAGGAGCGGGCTACAGAGCAGGCCGGAGAGCGGCGGCAGAGTCTCGCCTGTGTGGGCTCTTAACCAGATCAGGCCGGAGAGCAGCGGCAGAGTCCCATCTGCATGGGCCCTTCGTTAGAGCATGCCGAGGAACAAGCCGGAGAGCGGCGGCAGAGTCCCGTCTGCATGGGCTCTTCCCCAGATCAGGCCGAGGAGCAGGCCGGAGAGCGGCATCAGAGTCTCGCCTGCGTGGGCTCTTCCCCAGATCAGGAAAGAGAGAGGCGGCAGAGTCCTGTCTGCGTGGGCCCTTCCCCAGAGCAGGCCGACGAGCGGGCCGGAGAGCAGGCCGGAGAGTGGCAGCAAAGTCCCATCTGCATGGGCCCTTCGTTAGAGCATGCCGAGGAACAAGCCGGAGAGCAGCGGCAGAGTCCCATCTGCATGGGCCCTTCGTTAGAGCATGCCGAGGAACGAGCCGGAGAGCGGCGGCAGAGTCCCGTCTGCATGGGCTCTTCCCCAGATCAGGTAGGAGAGCGGCGGCAGAGTCCCGTCTGCGTGGGCTCTTCCCCAGAGCAGGCCGAGGAGCAGGCCGGGGAGCAGGCCGGAGAGCGGCATCAGAGTCTCGCCTGCATGGACTCTTCCCCAGAGCAGGCTGAGGAACGGGCCGGAGAGCGACGGCAGAGTCCCGTCTGCATGGGCCCTTCCCCAGAGCAGGCAGACGAGCGGGCTGTAGAGCAGGCCGAGGAGCAGCGGCAGAGTCCCGTCTGCGTGGGCTCTTCCCCAGAGCAGGCTGTGGATCGGGTCAGAGAGCAGGCCGGAGAGCAGCGGCTGAGTTCCGCCTGCGTGGGTTCTTCCCCAGAGCAGGCCGGAGAGCAGGCCGGAGAGCAGGCCAGAGAGTGGCTGTGGAGTCCCGCCTGCGTGGGTTCTTCCTCAGAGCAGGCCGAGGATCGGGCCGGAGAGAGGCGGCAGAGTCCCGTCTGCGTGGGCCAGGCCGGCACCATCGCTTAGCGCGACTAATGCCTTTTAAATGTACCCTTACCTTTCACAGGCGCTGGCAGCAAATTAAAGGCACACCTAATGGTGGTTGTTTGGCCTTTTCATAAATTCTGCACAAATATATACTGAGAGAAAAGAAACACACAACAGTCTAATAGAAATGAATGAACTACTCGACCGTACATTTCCAGAGCGAGATATGCTTGTTCTGATTGGAAAGGGCACGCGCTATCTGCAATATTGATAATACTTTTCAAATTTTTGCTGCTTTTGTTTGCATTCTGGGCTGTCTGTTTAAACACACTGAGAATTATAATGAGGCCTGAAACATTATCAGCCAGTTTTTCAAGGCTGAACATATAACTTTATCACAGGAATGATTCAAATTCCTTGGCAGCGTTGTATCTTTTTCATTAAAGCCCCGCTATCAGCCTTAAACAATAAACCAGGCTCTGGGTTCAGGGCTATCCGCACATGGGAGTAGAGCGGCATCGTGGGTAAGGCCAGCTGTAGGACCCGAGCTTCTCTCTTTTATGGGTGGCTGCGCGTGTGCCTGTGACATGGATCCCTTTCCAGTCGACGTGGGCCGTCCTGCTCCCACTATCACCAGCGGAGCATTACACCAGCGCCGTTATTTATTCGGTCAGGGTGAGTTTTTTATTATCAGTATGATTTATCCAAATAGCTTTCTGTTTCATGGTTTTATATTGCTGGATCTTCTACAAAACATAGTACCCCTCTGGCCTCAGGTGAAAGATATTATAGCGCGTACAAATTCTATGCCGCCATTTTAAAACTGTAAGCTTTAGTGGCTATTTTGCCTTGAAATAATTCATATACAGCCAGTCTACCTTCACCTTGTGAGTTTCATTTCATGAGGAGGTCGGTGCAACCAACAGTCTAGGTATTTACTCTGAGCAACTATGGCCACAAAGTGTGTGTGCGTGTGTGGGTTTGCATAAATCACATTTGAGGACCAAAATGTCCCCAAAGTGTGGTAAAACCTGAAATTTCCTTACGTTTGGGACTTCTTTTCAAGTCCCCAATTAGACCTCAGTTTTATAAAAATCTGTGAATGCAATAAAAAACTTAAAAATTCCAAACGTCTAGTATTTGGGTTGGTTACTTATGGTTAAGGTTAGGGCTGGATTGGGGTTAAGGGTTTCGTGATTGGGATCAGAGTTTTTCCCATAGAAATGAATGGAAGGTCCCCATTTAGATGGGTACGCGAGTCTGTGCATGTGTGTGTGTGTGTGTGTGTATAAGAAAATTAAAAAACAAACACCAAATCACATACTGTAAGGACAGTGCCCCCCTCCAAACTGTGCCACTTTTATGGGTAACAGACTCAGGCAGTAAACAACACTTATTAAAAAGCCACCAGCATTTCTTACAGCTTTCATCACTCTCCACGAGGCGAGTGAAATCGACTCTGACATTCAACATTTTAGTCTTAAATAAAGCATCTCATCGCAAGGACCGGAAAACCTTGAACTAAAACCTGGTTGGGGGTCTTTTTTAAGTGTCATCCAAAAGAGATGCTTTGAATCTGAACCAAGAGGAAAAAAAGCGCTGGGTAACCAGCGCCAACTCAGAAATGGTCAGTGCCGAGCATTACATGTAGTTATTTAGCGGGTGCTTTTATCCAAAGCGGTGTCCGTTTTGAGAAAGCAGGGTCAGCCCGTCCCAGGAGCTCTTGGGGGTTAAGGGTCTTGCTCAAGGGCCCAACTGTGTAATCACTTGGCCAACCCCAGGATTTGACCTGGAAACCTTCTGATCACAGGCATAACACCCCAAGCCAATGAGCCACGCATCAGCCCCTAGTGGCAGCAGTTGTGGAGGTTTGTCCTCTGGGTTTATGTTAGCTTCATGGGGATTTTACGCCTGTATGGAAAGGATAAAATAACAGCATCAGGGCTCCCCGTGGCTATCTGAGCCTGCAGCAGCAGTAACAGCATCCCCTGGAGGGAAAGGACAGAGGTTTGCCGCATTCTCTGAGCCGGGAACTGAGGCCTTCCAGCTCAATGGGCCGATCATCTCTCTCTCACCCGGAGGTCTAGCGGGTCATGGCCGTTTGGTGCCCCCGTCGGTAATTTGAGCGATCAGCGCAGAGGCAAACACCTACATGATCCGGGCGCACTGGGCCACCATGCACTCTCAGTTATCTCCGCTTCTTAACGGCGACGTGAGCGTGATTTAGCCGCGAGCAATGAGGGCGGTGCGGGATTCTTTTTTTGAAGACGGAATAAGTCTCGCTTGATTGCTCTTCCCAATCACACGCGATGTAATAATGGAGCAGGCAGACACAGCACTGTAGGAGAGTTAACCATGTATGAACCGCAAGTCCAATATCATCTACGCTAAACGTCACTGGGAATAGAGGTATTAGAAGAATTCTTAACACGGGGGAATTACAGATCACTGAGTAATCCTGACCCCCCGCACCATCACCCCCTCCCTCCACCACCAATCCTGCTTCTCCTCTTACTCAAGCTTTTGACCCAAATTTCAAGGAGCGTTATATTAACTGTAATACCGACACTGATAAAGCGTAAGAGGATCTACCTGTAGGCCCCCTGTGTCCACCTAAAGCTGCATTCTCCAAGACAGAACCCCCCCCCCCCCCCCCCCCCCCCCCCCCCCCCCCCCCCCCCCCCCTCTTTGTTTTTTCTCTGGTTTCCTTTTTTTCCCCTTTTTATGTTTTTGTTTTTTTTTTTTTTCTTTTTTTTCTTTTCTCCTTTTCTCCTCCT
>JAODKM010000008.1:18939017-18958774 GCA_026780845.1 Petrocephalus sullivani | reverse complement strand
TCCACCAAGCCTCTGCGGGAGCATCTCACCCCATCAAACTGTACCAGATAAAACCCTGGACCTTAAACCTCCTTTGGCGGATGGAGACACCAGACTGAGGACACGTGCTTTTTTTTTTTAGGACCAGGGGTGTCCCTCCACACACCCCCCGCCCTGGCTTGAAAAACGGGGGCCGGGGCCCCTCTGACTGCAGGAGGACCACGTAGGTGCTCGGTAGCCATTTATCACCCCCTTAAAAACAATAAACCAAGATTGACGGATCGATGCGGCATGCCCCTCTCCCGTGCATATATTATTAAAGCCGCCGCCTTCGTTTTTTTTTTTTACCATTATTTTGAAAATGCCGTGCTTTAAGCTCTGTGTGATGGGGCCTGTAAACAAATCTATTATTTGTGATGAATTGCATAATAATACCGGCATAATGTGTTTCTTTTTCAAAGCGTTTTGAGGTGCTGATCTGGAAAAAATGCCGTCTGCAAGATTTGAATAAACAAAAGCCCAGGCAGGAGAATATAATCAGTGCCAGTAGGGTTCGTTCTGCCTGGAACAGTAAAGAGCAACGTTTTGCCAATAGTTAATGAAACACTTCCCCGATCCATCAATCCCGGTCTGCTGCACCAGCAGTGTCATCATAGTCGCCCACACCTCATACCGCATCCTGCCCTTCCGATCGAGGGATACGCCACGCAGCCCTCCTCTTCTCCTCTCGTGCTGATATCACGTCGTGTACTGAAATTTCCTTCCCAATATCAGGTTGTTGATTCATCCCTTCTTTCCCCTCTTTGTGTAATTAAACAATATGGATGAGAATTACTCATAGCTTATCCCCCCATGGGCAGGATAAAATATAAGCTCTGGATGCCTGGTAACAACCCAGGTCCGTGGTCTGGAATCAAATCTGTGCTTCCTGGACCAGAATGTGACTGAAATCTTTGCTCGTTTTTTTTGCTTAATAAAACATAGAATACAAATCTGCCTTCCCCCTTCATTTAAATCTGTGAAACATGGACAAAAATCTTTATTCATCTTTACTAGAATATCATTTAGCTTTATTTGGAGAACTGTTGTAAATTTTTATCTTTTTAAAGATTTGTGTCCGTTTATTTTGAAG
Organism: Petrocephalus sullivani; assembly: GCA_026780845.1. Taxonomy (NCBI): domain Eukaryota; kingdom Metazoa; phylum Chordata; class Actinopteri; order Osteoglossiformes; family Mormyridae; genus Petrocephalus; species Petrocephalus sullivani. Next base: position 18,957,663 of record JAODKM010000008.1, on the reverse strand, counting down.
AATTGGGCGGTATACAGTTAATATTTTACAAAAGAGCAGTTTTACCCTTTGCAGAGGACAGGAAATCAGTTATGGTAGCATTTCAGCAGCTAGGCTCATCCCCAGTTGGAGTAATAATTTACAGAAAGGAGTAAGTACAGAATAAAGGGCATCACAGATGGAAACAGTAGCATTATACAATTTCAGTCACTGGGCATATGCAAGTACATTTTTCCAGCGTGTCTTGGGCTCGGCCCGTAATTGATGTTGACTTCATTGGATTTGAAACACATTCTGAAAATTTAGTGGGGACCCAACCAGAGGGCCATTTGCCAAGACTGCCAGTACTTTGGCTGACCAGATAACTCAGAGAAACACTCTGTTTGATGCTGATGGATTGACTTCGGTTTGCTGATTGTCACAGTACAATCTAGGCAGCATTGGAAATGTACTTATATTGGGTTCGGGCTTGATTTATAGATGTGCATTTTTTAATACTATTATTTGCTATGCAGCAAAATGTATAAATGACAGTTTTTAAAATGCATTGTTATATACAGTAGATATAAAACACTGCGCCCTCGCACCTCCAGGGTTGGGGATTTGAGTCCCGCCCCTGCCTCTGTGTGGCTGGGGTTCGTGAGGCCAGCGACGCACATTGTGCCCTGTCCAGCCTGGGGTAAGCTCCAGGCCCCTCATTTCTGGACTGGGTAGGCGGTTGGATGGATGGATATATATCGCACATCTTCACAACCTCCTAGTGGTATAACAATGGCGCCTAAAATGAGTGTTACGTTGTGAGACAGAAATATTTATGCATTCGCGAAAAAAGCAACATGGAAGGATCCCAGGGATGGGAGCAGCTCAGCTCAGCTGAAAAGTTTACCTGTAGTGTGACGTGAAACTGAAAATGAATTCTGGGCCATCTCCTGTCACGCAGCCGTTCGCTTTAGTTAAGCTGTACGTGCACAAATGTGACATGAGCACACAACCATGTTAAGCAATAAGTAAAGTTGTGATATTTATCAGATCATAGATAACTGGATCCCATCTCTCTCTCATTCCTGGAAAAGTTGCTACGGATTATGCACCATGTCTCATCACTGTTCCTTTGGAGACGGCACTCTGACCTGGTCCCGTTATCGTGGAGCTCAGGGAACAGGTGTGGGATCACAATGGCTATAATATCGCCCCTCACAGCTGGTCTCAGGTCTCTAATGCTGTAACAAATCCATTGCACCCTGGATTTGGACCAGAGCTGTTACTCTCCATCCTGTGGTTTTCACACAGACGGCGTGGATTACCGGGGTTAAATAAAACAGCAGTCTTCGTTTCAAAGCGTCCGTCAAACAGACCCTCTGATACCTCAGTGATGGCAGGATTAAAGATGCCTTTCCATTTTTGTTTCTGTCTAAAAGAATGCTGTTTGCCCACATCGGTAATTGCAGCTTGAACACCTGCCCCCGAAGAGGATTTTGATTCCTGTCAGAGACACGGGCATGTTTAATACGTAGCGGACTGTTAAGATTGCATTTGAAGGGCTTTTGCTTGAATGTTTGCTCACAGACATATCGTATAAACATTGATAAAAAACAGAGACACGTCACAGTCGAGTGTGATACACGTGCTGCTTGTGGGAGGAGTCAGCCTTTGAGAATGACTTCCTGTTTCCGCCCACCTACTTCCTATTCCCAGTACTGCTCCAACACTGGCGTTAGCAGCCATGCTTAGCACCTCGGACTGCCTCCGCTCCGTCCTCGGGCGATGCCACACATGTCGTGGCATGTGACGCGGCACACAGGAATCGGCACAGGGAGCGATCAGGCCACTGGCGGAACGCGGCAGCCATTGCGTTATTAAGGCTTTCAGCAGGAAGCGCACGTACTGTACACAAGCGCTCACACCCCGCTGAACCGTAATGTCACTGACAATTGGCATGATAGATGTCATCACTCTGAAGTGTTGGCGAGCCAATCCCAGATGAGAGGTGGGGATAATTACTTGTGGTGGGGGGGGGGGGCGGTTGGCTGCTCCTTCCCACAGCCTCGAAGAGCCACCAGCTACCTGAAAAACAGCCGGCGCAGTCGCGGGCCGAGGCCACACCATACCCGGGGCCGGACGCGTACGTTTATCTGGGCAGCGGCTGTTTACGGCCTGTAATTCAGATTTATTTGGGGGACCCTGCACACATGCTGCCACGTTCCAAAACAATTACAATTTTTTAATATTCTGCGTGAATATACGGCACTCCTCAGAGGCAATTTCACAACAGCCGAGCCCCTGTGATTTATGTGCTGGAAACAAAGGCGTCACGGAGACCAGTTAATATCTCCTCTTACTCCCCCGTTATTGTTATCTTTAAACCATTTCACCTTAAGAAATAATCAATAAAAACAATTACGGAATCCAGCGGACGGCGGGCCGGTGCAGGGCCCCCCTACCCCATGTGTTCCCATTGCCTTCCTCGGTGACTCACAGAGTATAATATTTAATTATGCTTTATAATTTATGCAGGTTATCAAAACTCTGAGAGCATCATTTTATGTACATTGTGCAAATTGCTTTTTTTTCCACTCTGCCCCCCCCTCTCTTTTTCTTCCGTGGGGGGGGGGGGGGTTCTTTGCAGGCATAGACAAAGATATTGGAGCCAGCGTGAATGTGAACAGAATAAACAGGCTGAATCTCCTTTTGAAGAGCCTAAATGAGATCTGTACGAAATAATTTAAAATAGCGATAGGACCATTTATCATGGTGAATACGGTGCCCCTGGCCCAGGATACAGCCTTCCGTCGCCGCGCGAGAGCCATTAAGAAGCGAAGTTTGCCAGCCGTCACCCGGGGAAGCGGGCAGGTACGCGCCGCCGCGGTGGGCGGGAGCCAGGCGGCCACCCACAATGCACCGAGGCTTCCCGCGGATGGCCAAGTCACCGGCAAATGGCGGCGTGTTATGACAGTCATTAGCAGACATATTACGCCACCATCCAAAACAACATTACAAAAACAACATTTTCAGAATTCAATCTCTTCTGCCTCTTAAGCACTTAATATCTCATTGCCGGGGCCTCCCGGTGCCGGCGGGGCCATTAAAGAAATGTAAAAATAATGAAACACCTGGTTATTTTAACTAGAGCAAGAAGGAGTGGTGCAGCTATCGGGGAGGGGCGGCACACACCAGCGGGACGCACCGAGGGAGGGGCTACATGGCGGATATCGGCAGAGTAAAGTTACCCGATCGCGATCTGGGGGAGTATGGTCATTATACCCAGCGGCAGTGTCGACCACAAATCAAACTTGGCATTTGCATTGGGCCCTTGAGGTTTGGGGGCCCTCTGTTGGCCACAAACAGTCACTACACTAGGGGGAGGCTGCAGAAGGACTTTTTGAATAGGTCATACCGTAACTTGTAACTCAAATGAGCAACGTGTTGAGAATCCTTCTGTTTTTTTTTTTTTTTTTGGGGGGGGGTGTTGTTTTCAGGCCGAATGTCTGTGGAACATCTGCTTTGCAAATGAGGCGCGGGGTCCTTCTTGACGACGGGGAGGGCCATGCGTCGGCCTTCATCGCGGCCCGCGCCTGACACAGGGACCAGCGCGTCTCTGAACACATAAGGTTAGCAGCTCGGTGCCCCCACCACCACCTGGACAGCAGGCTTCATTATTCCTGTCATGGTAATGAGCTCCGGCAGGCCCCCGACGGCGCTGTGTGTGGACCCTTCCATCCCGGACAGAAGAGCACTGACATCGGTGACATCGGGGTAGACGGCCAGGACGAATGGGTGCTGGCCAAACGGACAGGCTCTCATCCAGGAGGGTGTGGGTTCTAGTCCCTGGAGCTGGCTGTGCCCTTTAAAATCTCTATAAAAGACTCTAAGTCCTTCATTCCAAATTTCATAATATTGCACATGAAGAATTAAACTATTCATGCTTGGCAAACGCCCACTGCTCATATGACCTCTTAATTTTTTCATTGGTTTTTGGGGCAGCCCATTCTGCTACGGAAAATAAGGGACCATTTTTTTGCTTTGTGTCTCCTAGGTGGGTCTTTGGTGGTTCGGGATGGCATATCACTTGTTATTTTCACCCACAAACCTTCCATCACCCTGCCCCCTGCTGGCACAGGTAAGAGGCAGCAGGAGGACACTGCCGGCCGTGGAGTGAGAAGCAGGAGAAAGGGGCAGGTTTGCAGTGATGCTAAAAACTCTAGATGCCTCCTACATTCAAACACGAGCAGCACCACAATCCACGGCTCATGTTGCTGCCACATCAATAAGATCTGATATGTCCTTCTGACTGGGAGTAGTGGGTCAAGGTGACCTCCAGCTTTTATGCTCACGAGCCCAGGCTCAAATCCGTCGGTAGCCCGGTAGTAGATGTGGTCAAATGACACGAAGTGTGTCTGGTTTCAGTCTGAGTTTATCAGAGCACATGACAGCCGGTCTGTGAGCTGGCATCACACATCTGGACTGCTGTTATCTTGGTGGCAAGGTGTGGTTTTAAAAGCTGCCTTTAGAGGCAACTGCTCATTATTTGGACTGGAAGGTGGCAGGACGTCTATGGTGCCTTCTTCAGGAGAGCTGGCTCTGGATAAGGGAGTCACCTCAGCACAGAGCGTACATGTTAAACACATGCTAAACACATGCTAAACACACGTTACATATACGAAAGCATTCTTCTTTCTGCAAGCATCACCCCAGCAAAAAATGTGCCGCGTTAAGCAGACCCATTGATTTATTGATTGGCCAATCGATTTCAAAATAAAAATGTATCTGTTCATGCTGCCAAATCGATTTTTGAAGGTTGTTAATTTGATGAACTATGTATTTGCTGGTGATGTTTTTTTAAAACCAGCTAGCAGGTATTCCATCCACAATAAACACCTTACAGGGATTTTACTGGGACGGTTGTGTGTGTGCTTGGGTCTCCGGGAAGCCCCTCCCAGGAGAAGCCCTGCTGCCATGGCTTCTCAGGCCCCTAAATGGATACTGGAGCACACACCTCCCAGGGTGACAGGCTTGTCGTTTCCCTATTTTTCCTCATATCAATTCTGCCTCCTTTTCTTTCGTTATGACTGGCTTTAACCCTCCCCTGTCCGTTTCTTCACCGCCTTACCCTCTTGACCCCCCCCACCCCCATCAGTGCCATCTCCTCCTTCCTCCCCCTCCAGTCTTCTCCAGCATCAAAGCTATTCACAGTCACATCTAATCACCTAATCAATAGTGAAGGCAACCAATTAGGGAACCACTGGAAGCCCCCTCCCCACCTCCTGACACACAACGACAACCAGTCAGCCCACCCGCCCCCCACCCCACAGAACAATCCCCCTCACACTCGCCCACTGGCGCTCATGCCAGTTCTTGTTGCCCTGGTCACAAACTGTGTGGGGGGGGGGGCCTTTGAGAGCTGACCTTTGACCTTTACCCGTTTATTCCCCGGCCCCCAACTGCAGTGTATTTTATAGGATCATTTCAGATTAAGTGATTGGATTTTCACTGGCAAAACCTTCAATCGCCATGCCACCTGCTGGCAGGAATGGAGCGCTGCAGGAGGACGCTGCAGTCCACAGAGTGCGATGCAGAAGAGAGGAGCAGCAGTGCTTCTCACACCCAAACACAAGCAGCGCCACAATCCGCGGCCTCTGACTCATGTTGCCGCCATATTCAAGATAACAGCTCGTCAATATTTAATGGACACGCACCAGTAAGAACAGAATCGCAATGGGGAAAGAATAATATTTTACGGCCGTGCGGCTCTTTCTCGGGTTTTCCAGTGGTGAGGACGGGCTGGCGGCTCTGTATGGGAATTGGGAGTAACCACGGTAATCCCGTTAAAGGCGAGGTTGGGGATCCCCGCCGCCCTCCTGGATTCAGCCAAACTTCACGCTAATGAGAACAAATGGCACATGAAGAGCCAAACAGACCCATTTCAGACATTCATCAGCGCCTGGGCAGATCTCGGGAACCCAGCTCGGCCCGGCCCGGCCCGCCCCCCCGGAATTTTCTCCACAGCACGGAATGCTGTTCCCATTTCTAGTTTACATTTTTTTAGGGGTCGAATGGCAATCAGGACCGAAGCCCAAAGAAAATGGACAATGAGACGGAAATGGGGGCTGCTTCCGGGGACAGCCACAGGCTAAGGGGGGGGAGGCCTGGAGGTGGGCAGGGGTAACAAACAGGCGGTGCCGTGCTTCGGATCTGGAACAGGAGGGACACAATAGCGGCCCCGGCTAGGGCTCACCTGTCTAGACAAACGGCCTTTTGAAGCGGCTTTGGTATATATAGAATTACGAGCTACATTCAGGCCGCGCTTTCAGTGGGACGATCTGGTTATTCCGTATCGCCGATTGGAATTATGTTTCATTTTCTCAATGAGGGCATTAGCACAGAGGCTGGTAAGGCGATACCACGCTAGGGCCCGGAACACAGAGTCCTGCGCACGAGGCAAGCAGACCCATTCCGCGGCCGCTAAGGAAACATCATCAATGAATTATGCCCCGAAGCCACGGCAACTTTTTCAAAAGCTGGGGTACATTTTTTGACCAAAGGAACAGAGCGCTACATGGCAGCCTGTATTCAGACAGGACCTGATGTAGCAACATCACATGCCAGGTCCCCCTATGTAATCTCCAGATATCTATTGGATGCTCCTCGGCAGACAAGCCAGCTGATTGGCTGGGGGAGAAGGGGGGTTTGCAGTCGGGGCCAGACGCTATTGGCAGAAATGTTGTCGTATGTTATACGCTGTACAGTTTCCAAAACAGAATTAGGAATAAAATAATTGAAGCAAATGGCTGATTCCCCCAGAGAGCAGTGTAAATGAGATAAAGGTAAAATATTTAATGAAATTGGCAATATTAAAAAATTGTCGAGGGTGGGGGTCGAGCTGATCATATATGTTGTATGCAAATGGACTCAAAGCCCTTTGGGTGCAGAAGATACGGCGCAGCAGAGGTCACATGACTGCAGACTGCAGGTTCGAGAGAGTGACCACACCTTCAATCATCCAGACCACCATGGGGCTGGGTACTGGGTATGGGGCAGGTGAGCCCCTGGTGTAGGCTGCCAGGGACGTGCATCGTCACAGAGACAAGGCGCGGGCTGAGAGGAGTGACAGTAATGGAAAGTGACAGTCCGATAAGCAGGTGCGCTTGTGGGGGGGGGCGAGGTGGCAGGGGGTTAGGAGAAAGAGCACTCATGACAGCCCCCCCCCATCGGCAAACGGGATCCACGGTGCCGGCAGCTTCCTACCAATTTCTGGGTCGCCTCTCCAAGCCGCTACGTGCCCACTAACTCGCACAGACTCTCATCTGTCATAATTAACAGGGAGAGACGCGATGGCGGCGGCCGGCGCGGGCCTGGGGGAGCACGCCGGCACCCGTGTCCCTCTGCGATCCGCCCCCGGGCACGCCGACCAGAGACGGAGCAGCTTCTCCCGCCAGCGCCGGGCGGCCAGCGCCGCACAAACCGCCCATCCCGAGCGGATCAGGATCTGACGCTCATTATTCCCGTAACTGCTAACGTTTGTTTAACAACAAATGCAATCTGTTCCGAAGGAGGCATGTTTAAAATGTAGAGCGAGGAAGCGGCTGGGAAATCCAGGGAATTGGAGAGGAGAGAAAGGGGGGATTGTGGGAAAGAGGCCTGTGGGAGAGCAGACTAGGCCGAAGGGCCTGGGCCCACGGTGAGCGCGTGACCCTTCTGCAGTAGCACTCACTCGGCCCCGTAGAAGGCTCCTCGTGCCCTGTGCCCCATGGCCCGATAGCTGCCAAAGGGAAGCAGCAACTAATTACAGAACAAGGTTAGCGGAACCAGCACTTGTGGGACCCCCCCACCCCTTTTTTTTCCTTAATGAGCTCTGGGCCTGACCTTGTAGACCTCCTCCTCTAGCTTCCTCTGGGGGGCTCGCGCACCCCTCCTCCGTGGAGTCATCGCGTCCCTCCATCTCTGGGAGTGCGCTCCGACTGCCCGTGTCTTATGCCCGGACTGTGGTTCTAAAGCTATACTAATATTAGTTCAGCTGCATTTACCCTGCCCGTGCTGCAGGGGGCAGGCCATGCTGGAAATGAACCCAGCTGTTCCTGCGTAGATCATATTGGGCCGATTTACAGCCTTCTGACGCTTTAATTCGCGAGTGCAGAACATCTTAGCAAAGCCCAGCAATAAAGAAAGGGCACAGGGGGGTGTCAAATCCTGTCATGGTGAAAGAAAGAGGCAGAACTTAAAAGACATAAAAATAGAGATTTTCTTGTTCTAATCAATCAGCCCGGCCGTGTGCTGCACATGCATGTTTTCGCCGTGGATGCTGAGGCCCGCCGTGGCCCGCGGCCGGGTGTGAAGATGCAGGGGCAGTTAATGGTGCCTCCGCAATGACAATAAAATGTCATCAATCTGCGCAGCCTCCTGCTTCTGTCATACCAAGTTTGTACAGATTAATGACATTAAGCCCCAGTGGCTGGCTGAGCTCTTAAAGGGACAGCGACCCCCACCAGACAGGCAATACGAGAGGTGCTGGACCCAGCCCCGTGCTGCTCACCGAACGGGAAGCAGATGGCGTGGAGTGAGCGGAGGCTGGGGGCCACTGGGATCCGTCGGACGGACGATTACGCAGATACTTCTTGGTGGTGGTGGGGGGGGGGGGGGGGGGGGGGGGGGGGGGGGGTCGACAGATGACTGTTCAATTAGAGAGGGTACTTCAGGGCGGAGGGATGGGATAGGCGAGGGGAACCTGGAACCAGATGCCAGACACTTAAAGTTTCCGTGTGGCACAGGCCAAGAGTCCAAATGACCAGAACCACCCCCACCCGGCCCCAAACCTCCCTACACTCTAAAACTGCAGTAGATACAGCCGCACGAATGACAATGCAAATGTGTCTCACACACACACACACACACACACACAGGGATCGCAGGGCATTGACGTGCGCTCATTTCACTCCCGTTCGTTTGTGCCCATCTGCAGACCTGTCAGTGATAGATCATCTTTAAAGGGCTCGATCGATAGCCCTGCTGAGCGCTGCTAGGGAGAAGGTGGGGCAGCCACCTCAAACCCGCAGCTGGATCTATAAGCGGCCCCTAAAATTCAATAGCTCCACCAGCACCGAGCAGAGAGCGAAGCCTCTCGAAGCCACACATCCTCTAGCGGGGCCCAGGATTGGGACGTCACCGCCGTTATGGCCTCCTCTGCAGTTCTTCCGACTCCAAGACCCTCTGAGTTTGATGATAAGGGATTAGGGCTGGCCGGTAACCACGGCGAACATGGGGGGCCAATCAGCCGGTGGACAGGAGGCAGGAGAGGGTGGTGGCTTGGCACTCTGGCACGCCGCGGGAGGAGCACGGAGACGAGGGCTGGAGCGACCAGCACAGAGAAGCCGGACAGCTTTGCTCAGAAGCCCATCTCCATTCATCACCTTCCGGAGCCTCCCTGCGCCCTACGCGTCGGCCCCAAAAAAAGACTTCACCGAAAAGCTCCTTAACTTTGTCACAACAGAGCCAAATAAAAGCCCATTTGCAGCCAGCTTCAGCAGCAGGAGCAGACGGCCAAATGCATGGCGTGTCAGACAGCTCCTTACGCTGGAATGCAGCTAATGCCACCACAACGCACCTCGAACCTGGAGGAGCAGCAGGGCTGCTGGGCCCCCTTAGTCAGATGCGTCATGCTATAAAGGCCGCCTCCCAGCACGTGCATGAACAGAGGGGGGAAAAGATTGGTTGCCTAGGAAACACTCCAGTCCTGGTAATTATTACTGTAACTATCTCTGCACACCCCACCTATAATAGAAATGGATCATCAATTATAATCACTGACTGGCAGCCTTCCGTTGGAGGCACCGCTCACTGCTGCCATCTGCTGGGCCACAGGAGCAGCGCGCTTCACCATCCATCACATCCCTCCACGTTACCGGCCTCGCAGGATGACTGAAGCACTCGATCCTGACCGCCACTGCCTAAAATATTATAAATCTCAATCTTGACAAAATGTGAAAAATTGCTTTATAATTGGCATTCTATATCTTAAATATTGCCAAATATATTACACCTGTTTAATTCAAAACCACCTGAAAAAGAAAAAAAAATAGAACAATGATAATTTTGTGCTTTTCTTCTGCAGATTAAAACTACGTGAGCACACGCGCATTTAAAATCAATCAACCAGAGGAAATGAGATAATCATCAACGCATGCGTCAGCTGTCGCAGGAAACACGCCGCACACTCCCGTCTCTCTGCCAGGCTGACGAGGCGCTTTTGGGCAAGCAGACGGTGTGTTTACCAGGTTACCAGGTTACCAGGTTAACTTCGGACAGCAGAGTAAACGAGCCCCATCAATGCTGTGATGGAAAATGTCTTGAAACTCGGATGATGCTAATTCCACTTTCTCTTCTGGAGAAGCCAGACTAGACTGGGAGTCTCTAGACCGGAGGCCAGTTCCAACCCCCTGAGTTACAGGCAGCTCTCCGGCCTTTAAACCAACTATAAACTGTAAACAGCACCTCCTCCCCCAGCCCTGGCAGTCTGACTGGGCTTAAGGAAGATGAGGGCAGGTGCGCATTCTAAGGAGAATGAGAGGGCGACAGGATGAGGCGGGACAGGGGTGTCTGCCGATCTGCAGGCCCAGCGAGCAGGGAGAAATCGTCCCTCTTTAATGCCTGGGCTACAGCCCATGTAAGAGAAAACAGAAGGGTGAAGCAAACTGGCAGCACCTGAGCGTCCATGCCAACATCAGCTGAGGGCCCCCAGATAATTTAATCTGCCCCTGCCGTTTGCAGCGAGATTCGTAACCGTTTTCCCCTTCTGTGATGGTGATTCTACAAACAAAGCTGCATATACACCTGCCCTGAGGCCTCATATCTGCCTCACAGAATTCCTTGCCCCCCCCCCAAAAAAAAAAAACTGCATGGCTCAAAAATAAAAAAAAATAAAAGACCCAGGAAGACCAGTGCGGATCTTAGAAACACAAAGCATTGACTGAATAAGGTATTACGACCCTCATCAGTTTTTTTTTTTTGGCACAAACATTGCAATCATGCCACATAATAAGCAGTAGATTACAGTAATTGGCCGACGTCTTCTTAGCCCCCAAATGGGAGCCCCGCTCAAGAAAGGAGGATAAACATTCACATCGCCGGCCATTATTAGCCCCTTCTTTTGGTCTAAATAGTGACTGAAAGGTTAACTGAAAGGATGTCTGTTTCTGTGCACTTATTTCACACGCAGAAGACTAATTACTGCAACCAGATGATTTTCTGGTACCGTACCTCGGGTTTATACAAAACACTTTCCAGTATAATTTAAATATTTAAGTCATTAAGTACCTTGCCATTAAATTTGTTCCAGAAAGGCATCAAGGAAGAATTTCTAGTGGTATAGGGGAGTCACTTCAAAACCCCCCCTGATCTGGTGAGAAATATCCAAACCTGATTTAGCAGAAATGTCCTTCTGAGGGTAATCTGATCAAGTTGCTATTTTTTTATAAAATATACTGAGAAACAGTCATAAATGTCAAACGCAAATCTTATCTTACAATCGTGATCGCACAACTACTGTAACATAAACACGTCTCCAGGAAAACTGCATAAAAAAAAGCATTTAGCAAGAGGACTGACTCCATACGGTACAGCAGTTGAAGAAAAAAAAATCTATTTTCCCCACAGCTTACAGCTCAAAAACACATCCTTCCAGGATTCACCTTTCACAAGACAAGTTTACACCTTGGCGACGATGTATGGTGTTTACATAACTCGATGAAAAGCGTAGCGGGTGTAATTTCGCTGGCGGCTATGGCCAGGCCACGTGACACGCATGCAAACAGCACCCCCCCCCCCCCCAGCTCGTGCCAAGCTCCCTGACAGACAGTGAAAGTGATTTATCTGAGATTCGCAAGTTATAGAGATCTGTTTAAGCATTCAGACTAACAAAGGGCAGGGAATCCGCCGCTCGCCAGTCTCAGCCTGACAAGGCTTCCTAGCATTACCGCAGCACTTTCCATAAGCAGCACTCCCTCCTTCCTTTTCTTTATGACCTTTAAGGAGATCCACAAAAAGTTCCAGACTGTTCCCTCGCTCTCTCTGCCCCCACCTGCCCGATCTGACCTGGCGACAGGAGGGAATTAGGTGATTGATCTTTTTCGGGGAGCTGGGTCAGACTTACGGCTGGACCCGCCACCATGGATCATTAGGTGAGTTAAGGCCAGACTGTTAGTCTTCCCTGATGCTGACAGGCAGGCGAACCTTGGAGACAGACGTACATCAGCGCCGGTGCTTGTTCTCGGTCATACTGTTAAAACACTCATTAGTGGCTGGCTGGTGGTGCGGTGAGTCTCGTTGGAGTCAGAAATTTGAGATCAACTGTCACCTCTACGAAGTGTAGTGTAGGGAAAAGGGTGTGATTTCAGAATACTGCTTAAAGGACAACCCTGGTAACCACCCAATAGCCCCCCCCCCCAGAGAACTCAGTACCAAAGACCGACCTCCCAACACATGTCCACAAAAACACATTTATTTTCCTTTTACACTGATTTCACAAAGTTTCAGCATCTTAATCTCACATTGGAAATAGTCACACAAGCCAACATAAGTCAAGGGTTATAGAGGGATAGAGGGACGAATGAGGGTGAAAAAGGTTTGCCATGTGGCCAGCAGGCTGGGATTTTTACAGCCGAACTTAGGGCAGCTAAAAAGCAACTAAGATTTCTAAATAGAAGGGGATGGGGGCCACTGAATGAGGAATGGGGCAGGTCAATGAGGGAGGCTCTGCCTACTAGGCTCAGGTACTGTGTGGAGGTCTGCCTGAAGGAGGTGCCGCCGAGTACTGACCAGTCTCACCACCCCCCAAGAACGTGCACGGCCTCACGCAGACAGAGCCTCGAGCCACCCAGAAACCCCCCCCCCCCCACAAAGACGAGAGCTCGTGCTCATTTATAAACTTGTTTTTCCTAAACGTTCCAGCCGGTCCTCAGGAGGGTAGAAAATGCAACAAGTGACAGAAGGACGGCAAACAGAGAGCAACAGCTTGGGGGGGGGGGGGGGGTCACTTCTGCTGCAGGCGGGCAGCCTTGAACTTGGACACCCGCTTGGGGGGGTCCGGGGGGCCCTCGGGGGGCAGTTCCTCAGACTTCCTCTCAGGGATGGTGGGCAGCCCTGGAGGAGCGATGGTCAGGTGGGGAATCGATGGTTGCAGTCCAGGGTCCTTCTCAACCACTGTCCCAGAAAATGCCCGCTTTAAAAGAAAAAAAGATAATATTAGTGTTTCTGGATTTGTTTTTAAACAAAAAAAAAGAGGATTTCCCTCCTTTGGCCGGACCACCATTTAGCTTACATTACCCAACAGAGTAATGCTCACTGTCATCTGCCGAAGGGGATTTAAACAGCACGTTGGGGGTGGGCATTTGAAAGGGCTTCACAGGACAGATGAAAGGCACTCGCACTCGTCGTTCACAGCAGCCCCCGTCACTAACAAGGCCCTTCTCAGATCACTGGGGGCAGATATCACCCCAGACTTCTTCACAGGACTCACGTCAGCGTCTGCCTTTCATCCCACAAAAACGCAACAAGAGACAGCACCCTCTATCTGTGGGGTATGTCACAGCAAAAATGCCCGAGGGCTGGACAGGAGCACGCCCACCTCTGAGGGGCCGGGGGCCTGCGGGGGCCGGCCGGGCATGGCACCCTCCTCGGGGCTGCCGTCGCTGCCGTCGCTGTGGGCCGCCTCCTCGTGGCTGGTGGCGCGCGGCGGCCCGCGACGCTCGTCCGCATCGGCGGCGCTGCTCTCGCTGGTGTCGCTGCACACGCTGTTCTCGCGGCTGCGCGACTTCAGGATCGACTTCCTGGGCACCAGCTCACCATTCACCACATCCACGAACACCCTGCACACATTGGGGGAGGGGGGGGGGCATCAGTGATCAGGTACCCAAATCTCAGCAAAGGATTCATCAGTGGGGGGAGATGAAACGAAGACAATGTCAGATGGGTGCAGCGGGTAAGCCAATCAGCACTGGAGGAGGGGGGGGGGGGGGGGGGGGCGGCCCCCGCCCCCCCGCGGGGGGGGGGGGGGGCGCGCGGGGGGGGTGGGGGGGGGGGGGGGGGGGGGGGGGCACAGGGTCACAGGGCTACTTCTTACACACCACACCCCCCAGAGGTACATGTCACAGCTGCTACTTGTCTTTAAGATGCAGGGGCGTAGCTAGAAATTCCACCCCCCCCACCCAATTTTATGTATAATCTTATCTATACAAGGGCCCCTGCGAAGTGCTGCCCCCCCCGGAATCTGCCAGGGTATCCATGCCCTGATGATTTAACATCATACTTGACTTTCTCTGCAACTAAAGTGGCTGGACCCATGACCCTGGCCAAGATGGATAAATGGGTGCAATCTCTCCCCCCAGATGTTTGCCCTCCATACTTCACCATGACACACTGAGGCTCAGTCTTCCATGTTGAACTTCCCAAGGCAATAAGATTAAAGGGCACACCTATGTATACATGCAGGCAAGAACTTGGCCGAAGATGAAGTACACATGGACGCACGGAGCTCATGTGAGGAAGGGTGGCATTGCACACACAGAGCACACGGACACAGTTGGATTGGAGCACAGACACTGAGAGCAAACTCTTAGCATATAGTAGCATAGCGGTTAGCAGAGCACAGACTATAAGCGCTAACTCTTAGCATGCAGTAGCATAGTGGTTAAGAGAGCACTGACACTGAGAGCCAACTCTTAGCATGTGGTAAATAAACTGGGCACTTCCACCCTGCCGACAACACTGCCTGGACAATGTGGGGGGGGGGGGTTACAATTATCCAATGAGACGGACATTCAAACAGAAAAAGGGGGTCTGATACACACCGGTTGGATTAGTAGTTTGAAAGGTTAGAGCGGAGACATCCCTCCCTACTGACAGAGAAGCGAGATCGAGATCGAGGCACAAGATGACCAGAGTGCTGAAAAAGAGATGCAGAGAGAGAGAGACGGAGAGAGAGAAGAAGAGAGAGAGAAGGAGAGAGACAGGTTAGACTGGAGGTTAATATGGACAGTTATTTAGCACTGTGTAACACTTAGAGAATGTAATCAGTAGTATACTATTAAGAAGATGTAACCAGAAGAAGCTAATTAATTACTGCTGACTACATGATGTGACCAGAATAAGTTTGTATCTGCACCTTATGTTTCTGTTAGCTACCTTTTGTTAGTCTTGGTTACATGACGGCTGAGAACATACTTAGCTCTGTGGCTAAGCCCCACGCGGCCAGCTGAAGCCACCATAGTGTCCTTGGGCTTCTGCCATAACTAGACAAAGAGCACTGTATGGACCATATTGTCCGAGTTACATTTTCCAGGAGGTTCAATCAACAAATGATTGGTAACCCTATCGCATAGGGGCTGGGAAGTAATCGGATCCCAAAAAACAGGAAGGAGAAATCACAATGGAGGCAAATGGTCCAGGAAAGATGATGCTTGGGGTGTCTCCTGAGGCAAATATATTGATAAATGATATGAAAAGTGTATTACAATCAGTGTAAAGTAACAATGGACACCCTTCTGCAGTGTCCAACCTTGTTACAAGTTACAATAAAAGACTGACTTTGATTTCGACACAAGCGACTCCTGACTCCTGATGAGCTCAACGAAAACGACCGACTCCGAAACAACGATCTTCACCTCTACCAATACGAAGCGTGGGGGCAGCGGTGCGATTTAAAAGGCCAGAGACGTGAAGGAGACACATACTCCTGGAAGGCCATGTTGGCCCTGGGTTCGAGTCACAACAGCAAACAGATCAGAGAAACCTGCAGTCATGAGCTCCCATTCAGTGGGGCTCTGATGTCCTCTGATAAGCGGGTCCTTCTTAAAATGACCCTCGCTGCCCTCCAGCTTGTATCTAAAGCCTACACAGTACATGGGAGGCCCAGTAACCTATTCTCTTCCTGCTCTCCAACACATAGCTGTAAAGTGACACGGTGAGGCAGTAACAAAAGAGCCCTTCCGTCTTGCAAACTGGCAATTTCAACTGGACACCAAACGGCAAGATGGCTTTTGCCCCTTTAAACAAGGGGGTATTTCCGTTACAGCTATTTTAGCCACAGTAAATTCCTGCCCAAATACCCAGCTGGACACCTCACTGGGCAACCAGTTCTTCACGTAATTGTACAATATCATGTCCCATCATCACGTCCAGCCGATCTTCAGAAATCACAATTCCCTGCCCTAAAAACACTGCAATCCCAGGGTACAAGATTCCTATCCCGTAATGATACCCAGCAACAAATTCTAAGCACTATAAACCTAGAGAACAGCAGCTCCACCACACCGAGGTTACTGGGCTTTTAAAACACAGCGCCTCAGCGGACACCATGTAGACCGTAAGTTGGCCGTGGAGCGTCAAAGGCATGTCAGCGGCGCCCAGAATGCGTACCATCAACACGGCGGCTTCGGGAATAGATCAAAGCATTCTGGGAAGGAATCCGAGGAACCGCTCCCCCAGAAACGGGAGCTCACTGGCCGATGCATGCGCAGCGCCGAGGCTGATGGGAAGCGGCCAGCCACCCCGGATTCGCTCAGCAGCGCGAGGCCAGCATACCGGGGCTTTGGATCACACAGAAAAAGAGACGCGGTATTTACGGAACGGGGCAAATGAGGCAAAACGCACACCGTGTCCCTCCAGGCTGGCCGGGAAACTGTGACTCCCTTAAACTGGAAATGTTGTTAATGGTTGAGAGGAACAATGCGTACATTTTCTCCACTCTACGGCTCAAAATGAAACGCAGAAATTTCACAGAAGTGCGCTGGCGGGCTTTCCCCACAAGAATAAATGTCTTTCAGCACACACCACTAGCTAAAAATAGCAAGCTTAAGATTTACTCACAGGCAGGCGTACCTTCGGCACCGTTAGGAGACGGGAAAGCATGCTTCGAGGTCCCACACAGGGACAAAAATAAATAAATGAGGGTAGCATCTCCGGGTCCCATCGGTACCGCATTGCTACAGTGGGATGCAGACACCCCCCCCCCCTCCCAATTCAAATGAAGGACCGTCCTGAAGTGCGAAGCCAGCGACACAGAGAAGCGGCGTGATGGAGGGAAGGCGGGCGGCCGCAGCCCTGTACCCAGGGTCCCCAGCACCTGGCAGATATGAGACCAGCGCTGCTCCATCAGGACAGTCTCTGCTCTCACCAAACCATCAGCCGCTTCCCTTGGGTGCCATTATAATTTAAATTAACTCCTAGTCCAAACACACCTGGGGCCCGGTTGAAAATAGCAGTGTGTGTGTGTGTGTGTGTGTGTGTGTGTCTCTGGGTGGGGATTACTTAAAAACATCTGCTCCCCCAATGGACGTGCTGGGTGTGTTTCCCACCTGAGCTCTCAGATGCTGAGCTGTGTAAGGCCACCGTGGGCCATTCTGTGATTAAGACCCTTCCCACCAGGGGCATAGGCACCAGGGGAACAGGGGAATACCCCACCCCCCCATATTTATTTTGGCTTTATCCATCCCTCCAGTAAACAGACGAATGCATTTAAATTACTAATTCCTGCCCCCCCCCCCCCTCGTCTCGAACTCTCTCCTATGCTATTGCTCCGATGGATTCTGATGTGGGGGAGTTGCGGTTGTTGGACCACAGATTTCTGGGTCCAGGGTTACAGCGACAAACAGCAAGCTAGGATGGGGGCAATGGAAACTCAAGCCAGATTCAGGAATGCTTGGGGGGGGGCTGAGATTCCTGATTCTAGGCATCATCAATCATCCACCTGGACAAAAGCGATCATCGTCACCATGAGCCTCAGCGCTGGCATCATCTAAAAATCATCCCAGGTTGGGCTGAACAACCTCATGAACAACTCCACCTTCAGCCTGGGACTGTGGGACTGGAACAGTGCAGCAAGCACACACACACACGCACGCAAGCACACCAAACACACACACACCGGAGACACACACCAGACACGCACACACACACGTACATCAAACACTCACGCACACACACACACACACACACACACACACACACACCAGACATGCACACACACACACCAGATACACACACACACACACCCCAGATACACACACACACAAACACCAGACACGCACACACACACACACACCCCAGATACACACGCACACACATTTCAGGCCCGAGCACATAAACATGACCAGTGGCTGTGATTCACTTTCATCAACAAACCAGAGCAGAACAGAAACCCTTAAAGATGACAAACATTCATGTATCACAAATAGCCATTTTAATCAGCATATCAGTACTGTGTACACTCTGAAGAAAACTGAAACCCAAAACATGTCTCATTTCAACTGAATTTATTTGCCAATCCTAAGGCCACAATAAAAAAAAATGCATCAGATGGTAATGAAGGGAATGAATTTAAAATGCTGTTTATCTGTAGGGGTACGAAGCTGGGTGTAATTCAGCAGGAGGAAGGGGTAATTACTGACTGACAGCGAGCTGCAGGAGCTCAAAACCCTTCAAAGGCCAAACTTTCAGCTATGCGGCAGAAAAGGTCTCAGGAATGCGCAGCGGAGCGGATGTTCCTGCTCGTTTGTGTACGGCGATTTCTCAGGGAGACACGGGGGGGGGGGGGGGTGGCCTCCGCCGTTTTCCCCCCCCCAAGCCCCCCCCAGGGGGGGGCAAAAGGAAAACCCCCCCCAAAGCCCCCAGGGCAACAAAAAGG
>JAODKM010000008.1:18923278-18933889 GCA_026780845.1 Petrocephalus sullivani | reverse complement strand
GCCTGCGTTTCTGTGTGCGCCCCCCAGTGTGTGTGTCTCAGTGCTGCACTTACCCACGTACACACAGCCTTAGCCTGCGTTTCTGTGTGCGCCCCCCAGTGTGTGTGTCTCAGTGCTGCACTTACCCACGTACACACAGCCTTAGCCTGTGTTTCTGTGTGCGCCCCCCAGTGTGTGTTCTAGTGCTACACTTACCCACGTACACACAGCCTTAGCCTGCATTTCTGCGTGCCCCCCAGTGTGTGTTCTAGTGCTGCACTTACCCACGTACACACAGCCTTAGCCTGCGTTTCTGTGTGCGCCCTCTGTGTGTGTTTCCCTGGGCTGCACTTACCCACGTACACACAGCCTTAGCCTGTGTTTCTGTGTGCGCCCCCTGTGTGTGTGTCCCAGTGCTACACTTACCCACGTACACACAGCTTTAGCCTGTGTTTCTGCGTGCCCCCCAGTGTGTGTTCTAGTGCTACACTTACCCACGTACACACAGCCTTAGCCTGCGTTTCTGTGTGCGCCCTCTGTGTGTGTGTCTCAGTGCTGCACTTACCCACGTACACACAGCCTTAGCCTGCGTTTCTGTGTGCGCCCCCCCTGTGTGTGTCCCAGGGCTGCACTTACCCACGTACACACAGCCTTAGCCTGTGTTTCTGTGTGCGCCCCCCCTGTGTGTGTCCCAGGGCTGCACTTACCCACGTACATACTGTACAGCCTTAGCCTGCGTTTCTGCGTGCCCCCCAGTGTGTGTTCTAGTGCTGCACTTACCCACGTACACACAGCTTTAGCCTGCGTTTCTGTGTGCGCCCTCTGTGTGTGTGTCCCTGGGTTGCACTTACCCACGTACACACAGCTTTAGCCTGCGTTTCTGTGTGCGCCCCCCCTGTGTGTGTGTCCCAGTGCTGCACTTTAAGCAATATTGGGAGTAGTAACAGTCATATTTTACTGAATGTAATTGAATGACTATATCAGTCTGAAATTAATCATTCTTTATCATTATAATCATGTTACGTGATCAGTTTTGCCAAGACCCATGTTCTCAGAATTCAGAGCCCCCAGTCACTGTGGGTGCTCCATGACAGGCAGAGGACCATTGTTATTCACTGTTATCCAGGGACGTGGATGGACGTATCTGTGGATGTGGGACTGTCTCTATACACCTTGATTCCAACTGCCACCCCCCCCCCAAAAAAAAACATTCAGCTTACAATTCTTGGCCTACATTTGTTCCAAAAACCTTTGACACTTAGCAGAAAGAAACCAGAAGGGTCCGGTCATTGATCAGTCAAAGCATGTCGCTTATTCTCAGGAGTAAATGGCAGGACAGGGTTCATTCTGCCCCTAGATATCGCCGGTGTCAGCGTTCCCACTTCTAAGCGTTTCGTTGTGGAAAGCTTGCTGGAGTGGAAGAGCGAAAAACGGCAGACATATTCACCAAAGGCTCCGAAATTCCTTCAAATTTTTTACTTTGACGCTTCAGAAAGTTTCACGTCACCCAAACCACCCAAAACGTCACCCAAAGCGCTGCAGTGAAATGGCGCATGGTTGCTGCTGACGCACCACAGCACAGTGGACAACAACGAAATGTGTCCTCTCCATTTAACCTAAACGGGTCACTGTGACACAGCAGTGGGCAGCTAATTCGGCGCCCAGGGAGCAGCGCTTGGGGCGGTACCTTCCGCTGGGTGCCTTTTACCAGTGAGTTCCCCTAACCATTAGGTCACGACTGCCCCAGTTCCTGTTGTCAGGACTACTGCAGCCAGCTCCTAGCCACATAAACATCTGAGAAGAGGAGCAAATCCCAAGGCAAACAAGCGGTAGGTCCACGGGACAGACCACTGCATTTCCCACCTGAATTTCAAAGCAGGTACATCCCAGTTCAACATTATTCAGGGAACATACAAACATCCATTGGCATGCACAGGTCGGCCCATTAATTCGGAAGAGCAGTGAGAACTCTGTCCCTTTCTGAATCGATAATGCGCCCCCCAGCCCCACCGGCAGTCTGAATGCATGATACCCCCCCACACCTCCCAGCCAGAAGAGAGAGGGCCGTACATTCGGTCCATGGAGAAATTAGCTCATTCATTTTTCATCAATGCCCTGCCAGGGGTCGTCTTTCGAGGCTGGAAGCCTGTAACAGATATGTCGTATGGGGACTCATCAGCCCAGCCTGCCTACGTCACCACCCCCCTCCGGAGTGGGTGCGCTGCGGGTGGCAACCCGGAAAGGGGGGCCAGCCCTGGCTCCGCCGACCCCCCCGCCTCCGCACAGATACAATTTACGGTGTGTGTCAGGCCTGGGTAAATTAGCGAGCCTCGGCTACAATGGGAATCTTGTTTTCCCACAGAACTATCTACTATTTGCCAGGTTCCTTACATCAATCTTGTACTGGGGACACACATGGGGGAGGGAGGCAGTAGCTATTCTTAGAGCGGCGGTGATGAATATGCATCAGGGAATCACTCTCTGACCCAGTCTGTGCCGTTAGTGTGGCCTGTGCCATTAGAGCGGCCTGTGCCATTAGCGCAACCTGAGCTCTTAGCCCCACCTGTGCTCTTAGCCCCGCCTGTGCAGTTAGCATGACCTGTGCCCTTAGCCTGGCCTGCGCTCTTAGCCCCGCCTGTGCCATTAGCACGGCCTGTGCCCTTAGCCCCGCCTGTGCTCTTAGCCCCGCCTGTGCAGATAGCAGGACCTGTGCCCTTAGCCCCACCTCTGCCAATAGCACGGCCTGTGCCGTTAGCCTGGCCTGTGCTCTTAGCCCCGCCTGTGCCATTAGCATGGCCTGTGGTGCGGCAGCTGTGTTTACACCGTGATGGCGTGTGTGTGTGTGTGAGGGTGAGAGAGAGGCAGCTCCCCTGTCTGTGTGAGATTGTCAGCCCCATCAGACAGCCACTAATGCTAACGCTCTGGTATCACCTACTACTGCCTGCAGAGCCCCCCCCTCCCCAAAGGAGCTAAGAGAACCCATCTAGAAATGGCATAAAGATGGCTGACACCAGGGCCCTGTGTCGGCACAGGCTGCAAGGCCAGGTCCAGCTAGCACGCTGGACTCCTGCTCATTTCATCCACTCCCTGTATAAACCCCCTCTCCCTTTGATCATTGTTTTGATGCGTTTCAGTTCCTGGGGTGCCAGTAATGAGAGAGAGGCGATGGCGGACATTGCAGCGGCAGGTCGATCAGCATCGGAGACCCTGAAGTGGGGACGAGGCTTAAACACTCAAGAGTAGTCAGGAGCACAGTGCCCCAACACTGCACTTACAAGACAGTTTCTGTGATAATCAGAGGTGATCTGTACACCGAACAATACAGACTCTCTCCATATAAAGGCTCATATTCCAGAAGCAGCTCAAGCCCAGGTCTGTTTTACGCTGTACAGTTAGACACAACAGTACCCTCGCCAGAAGAAATCCAGAGGAAAGAGTTATTAGCACATGGAATGAAGCTGAATCTGCAATCCCAGAGCATGGGTATAGCCATGTGGATTTTCCCAAGCCAAACATTCCTTCCCCAGCAGCATCTCGAGCAGCAGGCCATCTTGGTCCCAGGTACCGGATGAGCTTACAGCTCGATGCATCTCCTCCATCTAGAGACAGGCTCTGGTACAGATGGGACAGGCTCTGATCGTGCACGCGATGCCCCGCCCACCGCTCTGACGGGCCCCGCGGCTGCTGGTACAGATGGGACAGGCTCTGATCGTGCACGCGATGCCCCGCCCACCGCTCTGACGGGCCCCGCGGCTGCTGGTACAGATGGGACAGGCTCTGATCGTGCACGCGATGCCCCGCCCACCGCTCTGACGGGCCCCGCGACTGCTGGTACAGATGGGACAGGCTCCGATCGTGCACGCGATGCCCTGCCCACCGCTCTGACGGGCCCCGCGGCTGCTAGTACAGATGGGACAGGCTCTGATCGTGCACGCGATGCCCCGCCCACCGCTCTGGCGGGCCCCGCGGCTGCTGGTACAGATGGGACAGGCTCTGATCGTGCACACGATGCCCCGCCCACCGCTCTGGCGGGCCCCGCGGCTGCTGATACAGATGGGACAGGCTCCGATCGTGCACACGATGCCCCGCCCACCGCTCTGACGGGCCCCGAGGCTGCTGGTACAGATGAGACAGGCTCCGATCGTGCACATGATGCCCCGCCCACTGCTCTGGCGGGCCCCGAGGCTGCTGGTACAGATGAGACAGGCTCTGATCGTGCACATGATGCCCCGCCCACCGCTCTGTCGGGCCCCGCGGCTGCTGGTACAGATGGGACAGGCGCTGATCGTGCACGCGATGCCCCGCCCACCGCTCTGACGGACCCCGAGGCTGCTGGTACAGATGGGACAGGCTCTGATCGTGCACGCGATGCCCCGCCCACCGCTCTGGCGGGCCCCGCGACCGCTGGTACAGATGAGACAGGCTCCGATTGTGCACACGATGCCCCGCCCACCGCTCTGACGGGTCCCCTGGCTGCTGGTACAGATGAGACAGGCTCTGATCGTGCACACGATGCCCTGCCCACCGCTCTGACGGGCCCCGTGGCTGCTGGTACAGATGGGACAGGCCCGATTAAGCACGCAGCCGCCACACAGTCCCTCACACATACCCTGCCGACCCGATCCATTTATCTTAGATGACATGTCACAGGCTTTCAGCATAATCAGACACATAAACTGACTGGCTGAGGGTCACAGGAGGCAGAGAATCAGTGAGCGGCCGGCGATATCTGAAACGCCCGCTCCCTCCTGGAGAGGAGCACCTGACCCAGAGCCTGCCCATGGGAGGGGCAAAGAGACCCTCCTCGAAGGGGACACCCCCACTTTGTCATCCCATGGGTCCTGGCTCCACTCCGGTGGGCCTCAGCATTTCGGTCAACCCTGATCCATGCTAAAAAGTCTGCTAAAAAGCAGGCAGAGGTCCAGCACACAGATCAGGTGACCTCCCCTGCGATGCACAGCTTCACAGCATCATGGGAAACCCAATAACTCCAACACAACACTTCATAGAAGCACTCCCTATGGGGGGTATTTGGCTCGGATTATAGAGCAGAATTTTTATAGACATGACCCTTGTAAAAAGTCTAGGCTATAAATGAATGCACCCACACATGCAAAATGACGATGACTGAGCAACAATGCGATCTAAGAAAAATGTCGCCAGGGCCTGACGTAAGACTCTACGTTTCCGTTACGTATGGGCTCCGTATCGAGTGCTCCATGATAAACTCCTGAATTCACAGGCATTTAGGGATTCCAAAACCATAACATTAAGGGCACCCTTCAGACACCAACCCAGAGCCTACTTCATTTAGACATGGGATTCCGGAATACTCAAGCGCATCCACTTGGACTCAAAATGATTCCTGGCACGGAGGTGAAATGAATATTCATTACGGGCGTTTGTGAAAATGTCACGGTATTTACGCCAATTTAAAACTGCTGCATCCTAGGACAATTACCACAAATAAATAAATAAATAAATGTACTTATTTTAAACCCCAAAATGGGTCTGCTTGGGGCTGGCCCACTGCCAGATCCTGCCAAGAATTATAAGTTAAAAGTAAAAGTACTGCAGGAAAGGCTTTGAGAGACTGTAAACTATGAATTATGACAGCCATTGAGAAGCCAAGTCTCCCTCACCAGTTTGGTGGCCGTCCTTCAGTAAAGGGGAAGGTTCACTGCGATACGAATGTCACACAACCCCCCAGGCATGAAGCTTCAGAATCCTGTTGTGGGCCCGGTGCTACTGCTTTGGATGATAAGTGGACGCCATTCACACCGTTCACCACCCACCTCCTGGCCCGATGAGGTTCTTACGATGGCCGCCGATTCACCTTAAAATCAAGCTTTGGTTGAATGTTAGGAAGGTTAACTGTATAGAAAAAAGACTGTGCTTGTTCAGGGGGTTGGAGGGAAAATCTACCAAAAACATGTCGGAATCCAGACCAGTTCCCACACACACAAACGAAACTCTATCATCCCTATTAAGGTGCCTTTGTTCGAAGATGACCGCTTTTTTACAGCAGAGACATTTCCACATGGATTCCAAGTTCAAAATCCTGGTGTCAATATCCCACAGAGATTGAGAAGTATCTTCCAACTGCCAGAGACTGACCTCCTAAAATCACTGTGCTTACGGTAAGAGCTCACCCTTACCCAACCCCACCCCACCTGGGTCCTCACAGGGCAGAATGAAGGAGGAGAAAACAGGAGTAGGGCCCACTAACACACAGCTGTGGATCGCGCCCGGATTCGGAGGGCCACACTCTCCCCAGCACAGAAACAGCTACGCAAATATGTCAATGACATGCATTGCAAACAACAGTCATATAAGCTACAGTACAAAGAAATATTTTCATCCTCGCAGATATTTTTTCCCTCCATGTCTGTTGTAAAAGTCTGACAGAAAGAAGCCCCCAGGCCCGACTGCCGACATGGTGCTGTCAGACGGGCCCAGTAGAACCCTGACCCAGCTACATGCCACCATCTGCATCTGCCAGGTCCACTTGGGCCGGGGGCCACCTCCAGGCAGGCAGGTTAGTAGGTTAGTGATGAAAAGCGGGGGGGGTGGGGATTGGGAAATGAATGTTGACACCTCAGTATTGGTGGGGGCAGGGGAGGGGTGCTGACTCTCAGAAGGATAAGTCAGCATGGAAGACGCCCGATCCCCAAACCCCCCCCAAAGTTGAGGGGTCGCACCCCGCCCCCCCAGGCTTTATGTCGGTCCCAACAGGAGGAATAAATCGTCATTTTGATTTGTCTCTAGTGGTTTTCTGAAATATGCCTGCCTAGGGGGCCTGAGCAGGCCCTCTGCACAGCACCCCCTGGAGGAGCAACATCCCACAACAGAGCCCTAAGGCGGGGGGGGTGGATGTGGGAGCGGGCCGTCACCCCAGGCCCATCTGAGAATAAAAGCACAAGCAGCACTGGGCAGGAAGGCTGGATGACAGGACGGGGTCGCTCCGGCTCAGCGGACAGAGAAATCGTCTCCCGCTCCGTTCCGGAGAAAAGCAGAAGTGCATAAGAAACACTGAGTCCGTTAGCATTCTGTGCTAATCCCAAAGCAGTCGTCAACAGGGCCGGATGGGGCCTTCCCCCACCTCTCATCCCCACATGTGGGCAGGTGTGCTTCTCTCCTGCTTCGCATCACGGAAAACTCCCCCCCGTCAGCTGTGGGGCTGCAGCCAGATGTGCAATCTCTCAGCACGGGATTAAACTGCCACAGAAAAGCAGTCTGTACATGTGCAGGGATGGCGGCCCTCATATGGGCTCCAAATGAGCCGTGTGCCAGGTGCCCCCAGGAGCAGTGAGGCCCCCCATCACACTGAAATAGACACCGCTCCCGACAGGGGCCTCAGGAAGGCGACTCCGCGGGCGGTGGGGGTCAGGGTAAGCCCAAAAAATGGGGCTGACTCAGCAGGAGTGTGATGTGTCATTAAAAAGTATGTCTGACCGTTGCTGGAGGTATTAAAAACCATCAGGGGGGAGAGAGTTCACACAGCGAGTTATATGACAGATTACGGTTTCATTCTCTTACCCAGTTTTTAAGATGCGTATATGTGTATGCATGTTTCACCTGGTAATCTGTCTGGTAACCTGGTAATCTGTCTGTCGGGTAACCGCCAGACACTATTCAATTAAAGGAATTATTATGGGCTGGATTCTTCTCATGAAACATGAGGCCCTAAGGTGTGAGAGAAGGAATAGATTCACCAGCGAGAGAAGGGATATATTCACCACAACACACACACATACAGATTAAATCATATATACCTTTGTGGGGACCATCCAGTCATTTCTATGGGCATAATCAAAGACACAACCATACATGGACACACCCACACAGACACACCCACTCATGGACACACCCACTCAAGGATACAGGCACACAGGGACACACCCACACGAGGACACACCCACCAAAGACACAGCCACTCATTCTAACTTATGTGTCAGGAGGGGCTCTGCAGTCATGTCTGGGCAGCTGTCTGTGACTTAATTCCTGAATGTATTTTTATAACAGCTACCTGTACGCGGTTGCATATTTAATAACATTTAAACGGACTTCTTTGATGCACTGTATCTTGTAACAGTCTTTCACGTTGTGACAGCATAATTATAAGCAAATATAAATCAGCCAGGATACGGTTACCCTGCAAAACGCCACAGCACCAGTAATTACAGAGACACGGCACCGTTGCACAGAAACTCAATCCCAGTTTTGACGCGAACATGCCGGGCTGCACCAGCTTCCGCGTTCCTTTATGAGGAATACATTAAGCCACACTTTGGTGGTGTTTAAAGGGCTGTCTGAACACCACCATGAAAGTTTTATTCATGCAATGTGAGTAAAACCTTTACGTGACGGTCACGTAGACAACAAACGGGCAGAATGAATCCTGAGGGTCATTCTGTAGCAATGAGCCTTATTAGCGACGCAGAGAGTCCCCGCACCGGAAGAGCGACTTCACACATACCAGGAAGTGTGGTGTGCCTGTGAAGCACACCTCTGGCTGGAGATGGAGATTTGACGGATGACACCACAGGGCCTTTATATCCCCCCCTTTAAAGCAGGCACAGCATGCCGGGACCACAGCCCCCTCAGCTAATCTGAAGAACATCCAGACAGGGACGACTCACACCGGAGATGCTGGGATTAGTCCTGGCCGCCAGCCCCCTGCCGCCCTCCTGATTCCTCGGCCTTGCCTCACATTCCAGTCTAACCCCCGAAAAGCCAGTCGCTCCTCCATGGGCACGATGCTCCCAGCACCACCCGATAGCTCAAAATCCACAGGGATGGGGCTCACCGCCTGGCCTCAGCAAATGCCTGAAGCTTCACAGACAGGCTGAACCCCGCCAGCAGTCAGCAAATACCGGAATTCCAGGTTGTCTTGGCAACGCTGGTGGAGGAAGCCTTTGAAGATGCCTTGGATCCATGTGCAGGAACCCAGAAGACTTCCCAGCCCTCACAACCAGAAAAGCCGACACCTGGACATGTCATTGGCCTGAAGAGCAGAGCAAGCTGGGAGGCGGAGTAGAGCTTCCTCAAAATGCAGACAGTGTGCCCACCCACACCCCCAACCCCAAAGAGAGATGGAAGGAATAAAGAAGGAATAAAGAGACGGGACAGAGAGCGAGGAACAGAGAGGGAGAGACGGGATACAGAGAAAGATGGGATGAGACAGTGATTAGATGAGACAGAGAGAGAGAGAGATGGGACACAGAGAGGCAGCGAGATGGGGCAGAGAGAGACAGGACAGGGAGAGGGATAGAGAGATGGGACACAGAGAGATGGGACAGAGAGAGAGAGAGGGGACAGAGAGAGAGGGGACAGAGAGAGACAGGACAGGGAGAGGGACAGAGAGAGGGGACAGAGAGAGGGGACAGAGAGAGACGGGACAGAGAGAGACAGGACAGGGAGAGGGATAGAGAGATGGGACAGAGAGAGAGGGGACAGAGAGAGGGGACAGAGAGAGGGATAGAGAGATGGGACAGAGAGAGAGGGGACAGAGAGAGGGGACAGAGAGA
Source organism: Petrocephalus sullivani (assembly GCA_026780845.1). Taxonomy (NCBI): domain Eukaryota; kingdom Metazoa; phylum Chordata; class Actinopteri; order Osteoglossiformes; family Mormyridae; genus Petrocephalus; species Petrocephalus sullivani. The sequence continues at coordinate 18,924,380 of JAODKM010000008.1, read as the reverse complement.
GAGAGGGGACAGAGAGAGGGGACAGAGAGACGGGACAGAGAGACAGTATAGAGAGAGGGACAGAGAGAGAGGGACAGAGAGACGGTACAGAGAGAGAGGGACAGGGACAGGGAGGATGAGACGGGATAACAGAGCCAGAAGTGCCTTCCAGCGCAACATACCGAGAAAAACAAAATGGTCCCCAATGTCACTGGTAAGATGTCACATGCCCATGGCCTCAGCCCAGCAGGCCAGTGTGGTTTCCATGGCACTGGTCAGTTTTTAATTTAGCTTTGCCTCAGCCCCATAAGAAAGAAACTTTGAGGCACTATCCAAAAAGCAGAGAGCGCCCCCATGTGGAGGGAGACAAATGAGAGCCACGATGGGTATCCCACACAGAGGACATTTGGCTAATAACAGCTGCCCCCCCAGGACATTCATTTGCACCTCCAAACTGACTATTAAATGAGCTTTTCATAAATTAACTCCAGGGATTTAATTAAAACTGACTTCGCCTTAACTGAGTGAGGTTTAGCAATGACCTTGTTTTTTAATCACCGTGAAGGGACAAGCCAGCAGTGCCACTGCCGCTTATGGAGTCCGTCTTAATGTTATCATCGTTTTTTTAATCATCTAAATATATTTACCAGAGGAAAAGACACCCTGACCCTGCTTTTATCCCGGAGAGAGTCAGCCTACCCACAACCATTAAGAAAAACACTAACAAGGTTCCACTTCCCAGCCTTTCCAGTCCGTCTAAAGGTCTGAGAGGTCACTGCACACCGCGGGAAAATAGGAAGGTGCAAAAGAAGTTATTCATTAAATGCAAAGGGAGCTTTAACAGGTGGTGCAGTTTACACTCCTGGCTCCGGGTTCGAATAGTTAGCCCTCCGGCTGTCGGCTGTGGTTAGCCCTGAGTGAGGCGTTTACCCTGCTCCGCTCCGGTAAGACATTCAGCTATAGAATCTGGGTCATAAGCCGTCAGCCCCTCTGGATGAAGGTGTCAACCGCAGCAACAAGTAAGACGTAATTAAGAGCCCCAGTCGCATAACACAATGTAACACAATTTTTGTTCCTGGCTTCCAAGTGTTATATTTCAACTGCTTATGTCTAAAACCTATCG
>JAODKM010000008.1:18811952-18847280 GCA_026780845.1 Petrocephalus sullivani | reverse complement strand
CCTGTTTCATTGCACTGTTCGATAGTACATACTGTAGTTGCATGTACCGGTATGTAGCCTACATATATACGTATAAAACGACAATATAATAAACGGTTATATAACAATTAAGCTGGAAAAAGGTCCTTGATTAACCCGCGCCTATTGCTGCACGCCGTTTTCCCTAACTCGAAAACTCCATAAATCGAAATTTTTTTTTGGTCCCTTTGAGTTCGACTTAGCGAGGTCCGACTGTAATATAAATATCTAAAGATGTTTAAAGAGGTCTTTTAATCTTATGAAGGAGATAGTGGTGTCTCTAAATAGCCATCTGATGCACTGCATACTGTAGTGATTTCACTGCAGTTGAATGGAGGCACACCACAACAAAGACAAGACTTCAATGAGATGATGATCCAAAGATGGTGGATGGAGTCCTCCCCCTCCTAAGCAGAACAAAGTGGAATGTTATGACGTTTGTCCGGCATTTGAATGAGATGATTCTAAATAAAGACCATCTGATTTAGATGGCAAAAGCTAATAGCCACTTAGTTCCTGTTTGCCTGTAGCTGAGATTGGGTACACGCTCACCATTCACAGGACACAAAGCTGAGGGGGAGGCAGAGGCAAACTTGAGGAAATTATCGTCTTCCGTAGCACTGAATTATTATTCTTTAGCAGTGTCTTGCCTCTTCTGCCCTTCATCTGTAGCCAGGAGATAAGACTCTCCACACGCTGTGGGTTTGGTGGCATCCAAGTCCTTCACATTAATGGAGGGTAGCTCTGGGCCTGGCTAGCTTTTCCTTTCCGCCCATGATATTTTGCCCCTGCAATCATACCCCCATTTCCATAGATACATTTTTTTTTTACAGCAGCTGTGTTTGCTTAAAGCTTGACTTTAAAATCCTAAATAAAATCCCTGTGGCTCCCCAAACAGCTAGTTCCATTGCCAGAGATCTAATGGCTGCCAAGTCTTTTCCGATAATATTTTGCTCTGCCAGGTTCTATGCATGTGTTAAATCTAACTTTAATCAGTGTATTTACTCATAAATATGCATTATGAGATATGAGACAGGTGTATAAGCCGGCTCTTAGCTGTATCCGACTAACATGGCGATAAGCTCCCCATGTTGTCAGACAGTCTGGCTTTTTGTTCTGGAACATGCATGGAGGGAATGAAAGATGTTCAAAGGGTGTATTTATGCAAATATAATAATACGCTTAATATGTTTAATATGCACTGAGTGATAAATAATTACATTTTTTTTTTAAATTAAGCCTGTGTGCTTCAAGACTGAAACTTTTTTCAGTCAGTATTTTTTAATTTGTTCTGAGGACATCACTCACAAGATTTATAGAAATAACAAAAACACACAATATCATACACAAAATACACTGTTGACCCTATTTAATGTGCAGGCATATTTTATTTTTCTTTTCTTTTATTTTATTTTATTGTTTATTTATCAGTCATACTTAAATGTCCATTTTGCAATACAGTGGAAACCGCTTATAGTGATCACAGCCGTCTGAGTGGAATTGATCACTATAAGCAGATGATCATTATAACAATTATTTTTCTTTATGTCTTGGACAGATTACCATAAAATTGATATTTGCATATTTATTACATGAACGTAAGATAATAAAACAAACAGCATCATTATTTACTGAATTTTATTGATGCTTTCAAAATATAGTTCAGCTGTTTGAAATGCTTTTAAAAATACAGTCCTGTACAAATTAAATTACTGAACTGTGTATAATTCAAATATGCTATAATACAGGCCAGTACTGTCTGGCATTTTATCATAAACTTTGATGAGCCTATATTTGTCACTGAGAGAAAATGAATTGTCCTTCCTGTCATGTTTTCTGTGCATGCAGCATTAGCCTCACTTAGCTAGCCAGAAGCAGACAGGTTACCACAAGCAAAGTAGGGCAATCAAAGTTAAAAAAAATATCATGGTTTTAATTTTATCAATATCTTGTTATGTATAAAAAGACCCAAAATGAACATCGCACATGGATACTTGATTACTATAAGTGAATTATTTAGGCATGGATCTACAGGAATGATTCTGTCCCAAGCTGTATAATGATCATAGACTAATTAAGTAAAACATCAAACACTTCCTGAGACAATTCCTGAGAAGCTGATTTGCACAATAAAGTTGCTGCTAAAGAGCAGCAGAGTGTAGCTTAGTGGGTTAAACCTCTGTTCCTGTGATCGGAAGACTAACAATTGATATTGTTAGCCTGTTCCTGTGATCGGAAGATCACAGGTTCAAGCCCAGCCATGGCATGTCTGTGGGCCCTTAACCCCCAGCTCTCTGGGTGCTGCCCTTGTGGCTGCCCTTCCCGGCTAAGCTTACTTTCATGGACCGCACGATTGGGGGACAACTTCCCCATGGGGGTCAATACTTTGAGTATCTCAAACAAGAAAATTCCTTTGTGAGGGTCACTGCTGCTAAGAATAATATGACTTAGACAGCTAACCACTTATGGCTCTAGAGGGATGTAGAAGGCAGGTCTTTGGCAAAGATGTTTGAAATGCACGGGGTAGGGTTTCAGTATCTCTGATTAACAGGATGGCATGTCTGCTGAAGGAAACACGGAACATAAAAGCAGCACTGGGCCCAGCTTAGCACAGGTCTGAGGGCAGTCAGTCCTGACCAGTTGAGGTTGCCCGTCTTTGCGTCACAAGCTGGCGCCTGGTGACAGCTGACTTTATATGGAGTAATTGAACTGAGAGAGGAGAAGAAGGAGGAGGGTTTGCATGGCAGTCTGCTGTCAAGTGCTGTTTTAATGAAGACGAGGACAGAGACGCCGTGCGCATCACAGCTACAGAAGGCAGAGCGGATCAGCGCAGGGAAGAAGCCAGCAGAGGATCCAGAGGCAGGGGATTTTTTTTGAGGCGGTTTATTAACTCCAAGCAAATCTTTCCAAGATCAAAACCATTGAGGCTGAAGCAATTGAATTAAGTATTCTGATTGATTTGGTGATCTTTTGTTATACCACCAAATAGGTTACAAATGGCTTTTGTGTCTTGGAAATTGGAGCCTTTGTGCCTCTAATTACTGGCTGTTTGAAATGCTTTGGGATTTAATCCGTTTTATTTGCAGTGGTACCGGTACATCTGTTTGTTGTGAAGGAAATAAAATCTCACTGCGTAGTATTTTTCTGTTGCATCAGGACTTAACAGTATATCGTTAGAATGATATCTGCCCGGAATCTTTGCCAATACACGTCACAACCTTCACTATTGGCCAGAATAATGCAGAACATTGCTGACATCTGTGAGATGTTTATAACGTGGTATTCCACTACCTTCTAAGGGTAGTGTAGTTGCCATCAAGTCCAGCATCCTGCCTCCTCTGTCTAATATGTGGATGAAGGGCAACTTAAAAAAGTTGTTTTTAATAGAATAATGTAATAATTCATTACATTAATATTTTAAGTGTAGTTGCACTACTCGTGACATCTAAGTACAATGCACTAGTTTGCATTTATCATTGATTTCAATAGTATTTGTGAGTTGATTCAACTTTAATATTTAAACTATAGCCGGCCACGCCTTTTATCAGCCAAAAAAAGTCAGGCAAAATGACCGACAATCAAATGGTGTTATCAAGATCTAGAACATAAAGGCTACGGACTACAGTATGTTCAATCAATTAAAATCCTTTCACAATAGTTTCTGTTGAAAAAACTACAAAAACTAACTGTCATGCCCTGCTTCCCTGCTCCTCCCAGTAACGAGCGAAGCCTGCTGCCTGTTTGTCTCTCCCCAGGGCAGCTAACGAGCGACGCCTGCTGCCTGTTTGTCTCTCCCCAGGGCAGCTAACAAGCCACGCCTGCTGCCCGTTTGCCTCTCCCCAGGGTGGCTAACGAGCCACGCCTGCTGCCCGTTTGTCTCTCCCCAGGGTGGCTAACGAGCCATGCCTGCTGCCCGTTTGTCTCTCCCCAGGGTGGCTAACGAGCCATATCTGCTGCCTCGTGTGGATCACTCCAGCTGCCGCTTGTTTGCCCCCTCGTCAACTCGGTGTAAGAGTGCCTCCCAGTCCTGTGCTGCCCAGTCTGGTCGTTGATGTCAGCCCCTGTGTTTGTCTGCAGTTTCCCCAAACCTGAGCTTCCGTGGTTTGGCTCTCTGTGGCCCCTTTGTTTTCCCCTGTTTGCTCCCTAGAGTGGAATAAACCTCCTTTCGTTTGCCCCAGTCCTGGCTCTTGTCTCTGGTCCCTTCCAGTCGTGGCAGAATGCAGAAGCCAAGACTAAGATATGCTAGAGATGATGGTCTCCTTGCTGCATAAGAGTGGCAATCCAGAGAGAGGGCTGTAATGATATACGAGTGCTTTGTTTGTATCTCTCCCTCATCTAGGGGCAGGGATTCAAACCCATGCCCTGGGACAGGTTTTGGCTGGAATTACTAAGGAGGGGATGTTACTCTAGGCTTTAGCTGACACAAAGTGAGTTCAGCATTGTGTTAATTTTATGCTGCCTTTATGGCCTAGTGGGAAGCTTGTGATTTTTTTCCACCTACTGCGTAATGTGTGGAATGAAGGACAGAAGGCCACCCACCTTCTCCGATTCAGCTAAAGTGGGTCAGGGCCATGTCTCCGCCCTGGTGCTGCTTTAAAATATGATGCACGAGTTCTGGGCTCCCCAGGCGGAGTCCCAGTGAGTTGGAGTTCCTCCACATTACTTTCCTTCATAGATATTGTGCTGTAATTTTTATCTCGTCAGTGTTAAAGACTGTGTGCTTCCCACAACAATGACATCTTAGTCATGGTTGGAGTGTTGTGTGTTTGTGTGATTCATTGTTTATTTGGACCTTGTGAAGATTTACTTGGAAACATAATAATGAAAAACACACAAAGTAAAGCTTCTCGCCTCACTGAGGCTACTGCTCATTTGGTAATGAGATAAATCATGGTCCTGATTTCAGCTACCCACCTGATTCTGTTGGTGCTCCCGTCACTGGGCAGTTCAGTTTTGAGCATGAATTAGACTATTGTGGTTTCAGATCTTCTAGGTTTCATGGGAATTTTCTTGGGGTATCGCGATATCCTTCCACCATCTGAAGACAAGGCAGTTAGCAGGTCAGGCACCATAAACCTTCCCCTACTGTGTGAATGTGTGGCCCTGTGCCACAAATATGTGGCCATGTCCCACGAGTATGTGGCTGTTTCCATGAGTATGTGGCCATCTCCATGAGTCTGTGGCCATGTCCCATGAGTATGTGGCCGTGTCCCATGAGTATGTGACCGTCTTCATGAGTATGTGACCGTCTCCATGAGTATGTGGCCGTGTCCCATGAGTATGTGGCCGTTTCCATGAGTATGTGGCCGTGTCCTATGAGTATGTGGCCGTGTCCCATGAGTATGTGACCGTCTCCATGAGTATGTGGCCGTGTCCCATGAGTATGTGGCCGTGTCCCATGAGTATGTGGCGTGTTCCAAGAGTATGTGGCCGCCTTCCAAGAGTATGTGGCCGCCTTCATGAGTATGTTGGCATGTCCCATGAGTATGTGGCCTTGTCCCATGAGTATGTGGCCGTGTCCCATGAGTATGTGGCCGTGTCCCTGAAATGCATCCCCATCTCACATCAACACTGAGGTTGGGGTGTTAAATGTGTCCTGCCTCTTCAAGCATAAGAACCCAGTATAACCAGCCGAAGTAAGAAGTTGGAGTGTGTCAAATCCTTATTAAACAGCTGCCCGTCTTGGACCATATCCATGACGCCGTCATCTCACGGCAGATGGGAAGGCAGAGTGTGACCTGAATCCGAAGAGGGTGATACTGCTAGAGCAACAAGTGTGAGGAGAAACAGGAACAGAGGGGATGATGTTGTACCCAGAGCACACTCAAAATGAACTGTGTCCTGTATTTTGGCTTCAGCCCAAACCGATTCTGCAGTGTTGATTTAACAAGATCTACCTCGGGGTCCGAAGCCAGAGCTAAGCATCCTTATCGCTCTCATTAAACAAAGCTTTTGACTACCATCTGCGGATTGGGGAGAATGTCTGTGTAGTCCTCTGCCGCACACCGCGGTGGGGGGGGGTGGGGGCTGTGGCGATACATGCTTTTCTACACCCCATCTGCCCCGAGTCAGTGTTCCCCTCAGAGAAGAGATTTACAACTAGTCTTGTCTTGTCATACCATCCGACACCGGCGGGGTGGGCCAGGACCTTTTGTTGAGATACTTGTGAGGGAGACCCCTGCCACCAGAGAAGTCAGATAGGCCTCAATGTGCCACAGCCATGTGAGCTCAATGCGAGCCCCCAGAACCCACTGCACTGCATACATCTTCTGGTCATACCTCTGAATGATGTGTCGAGAATACAGTGGGGGTGATGGGCGTTCTCATGTCACTTCTCTTGATTTGTGACGTCCGCAGGTTTCATCCGAAGGCTTTGCTGTGTGCCGCCCTCATAAAACCGGACACTCACAAATGATCAGGGACTGCAATGGGAGCGGGCAGCAATGTCAGAATGTCCAGATGCAAGCAGATGCCTCAGAGATTCACTGAGGTGGGCGGACGTTGGTGATCCACCTCCCGCTCCTTAGAGACGAATGCTTCTAAGAGAATTAGCTACTGAAACATGGGCACTGGCTCCCATCCCACCTCACAGGTTTCGTTAGCTGGATGCATTCTCTCAGCGAATGGCCTGGAATGTTCCGGGAGCTTGGGCTGTCTGCATGCTGTCATAGCGTGTGCCGTGTGGGGGAGGTACGTGCAGGAGGGCAGCTACCACCATGGACCCCGTGGGTGAGGGAAGCGTAATGCGTGCATTCCTCCTAGCACAGCGAAGCCCGGCACTTTGACTGAGTCACTCGTCATCTGGGGGCGATGTAACAGAGGACTTGCTGCTCATTACTCAGCTTAAAGATCATTTTAAAGTACAATGTTGTAACTGTGATTAAGACAGCCCCTGTGGCGCCTTAGGCGACCATCACTGTAAGTGCCCCCTTCCACCTCACAAGCGGTCAGTACGGTGTTAACCCTTGGAAGATTCCACCCTGGGCAGTTGCCCATATTTCCTTTGCCGGGATTTGCCACTGCTCTAACCGCTTACCACAGACCAGGGACCCTACAGACTCTCCCAGGCGGCACGGCCGAATCCATGCCACCCGAATCAAACCCATGACCTTCCGGGCAAAGGTACAAATCCAAGACCTACTGAGTCACAATTTGTTGTGTTCCTGTGACCCTGTGAGCCTCACTCTTCAGGCACGCCCCCATGTGTCCCTGCCAGAGACTGTCCCAGGGCTCAGACCCTGCAGCTGTACCTACACCTACACCTACCAATTATCTGACACCCCTTCAGTGCTGCTTTCTGCAGGGGGTAGTGCTGTTGGATGGGAGAGTGAGTGATTTGTTTTTAACTCGTTCATTTGCTGTTCACCTGGCTGCCACTTGGTGGCAGAATTGGGCCTGGACTGGTCGCACATGGCAGGGGGGTACAGTCAGGAGAGGACAAAGTCACTCTCATTTCATAGGCCACCTGATAAGTGATGTTAGGGTGGAAGAACACAGGCCAGTATTCCTGCCCTCTTCTCTCTATGTGGACGAAGACGGATGTCCTTCAGTTGCGTATAAATCACAGTAAAGGTCAGACCGAGTATGCCATTGGTCCTATAAAACATACATCATAAAAAAATCCTCCTAAACTTCCAAAAGCCTTATTCAGTAGTTTGAACTTCAAAACATTAATACATTCAACATGTGTCCAGTAGTTTAACGTACCAGTTTCTTATTACCGTTATCTGTTTCATGCCAGTGGTGCTGGTACTCAGCTCATAATAAATAATAATAATAATAATAAATGCATATTTATGTACATAGGACATGTTTTTTGGCAATAGTTGAGTCCCTGTCAGCTAATTGAGGGATCCCTCCTGTAGAAACTGCTAATCTCACCTGCTCACAGTGCAAGTAGAATTTTTAAATTACAAATTATTTTTATATTCCATTTTATTTTACAGCAGACACTTTTATTCAAAGTGACATGCGATTTTGAGATGATGATCCCTGTTTGTTAGCTGTGTCACAGTACGCAACCATCCCAGTTTGGTATTAAGATATCATACGTATCCTTGACAGTTACATTAAAAGGGACAGTAGCCGTCCATATTCTTCTCCAGTTAACTTAGTCACCAAAACAGATGCCATCCTCTGGTTGTGTGTGGATTATAGACAGCTAAGTGTAAAGACTTATAAGGGTGCATATCCACTTCTGTAGATTGAGGAGTCCTTATATGCATTATCTGGAGAGAGTCTATTTTCTACCATTTATCTGGCAAGTGGGTATAACTAAGTGCCAGTTTCAGAAAAGGATCATGCAAAGGCATTTCGTAAACCCTTTGGGCTATTTAAATTTAACTGTATGCCCTTCAGATTATGTAATGCCCCTGCTGCATTCCAAAGGTTTCGAAATGCATCACCCTGTTTCCGCGCTCACTGTGCATGTGTGTAACTGCTTCATTTGTTTTCCCAGCTCCTAAAGCGGTCCTGTACATTTACTAAACATTACAAAATGTACTTTTCTTCTTTCAAACTGGGCACCATAATGCACTCAAAGTGGCTTCATGGAACAGTCTTACACAGCGCCCTGGTGGTGGTGGGGTAGTGACTGCAAGAACATATCTGGACCCCTGTTATGCGCCGCTGTCTGTTCAGCTCCGCCCCCGGCCAAGTTCACTCAACTCGGCCCTTGCTCCGCCTACCTGTCTGGACCACGCCCACGACTCCCCGCAAGACCCCCGTCATTTCCGTCCGGCAAAAGTGAAAAGCCGGACAGAAAGGACCTTCGAAAGCTTTGCTCATTGTTTTGGACTGTCTTTGGTTTGCTTATTGGTTTGATTATTAGTATATGACAGTTTTTGGTTTACTGGTTTACGATTATTGGCTTTGCCCTTTTTCTGTACCTCTGCCCTGGTTTGTTTGCTTTTTGGTTTTCGATCTCTTGCCCGGTTTTTGGTTTACGTCTTTGCGTGCCCTCAGATTCTGACACTTTGCTTTGTGTATGTTCTGTCTGTGTGTTAGGTGCGTAGGGAGTGATTGCCGGTTTTGTTTGCCAGTTTTGTGTATACTGTTTGGTTAGGGAGTGAGGGGTAGTACTTGTTCTTTGATTTCTCCTGCACGTAGCTAAGTTGGATTTGGGTTGCGTTCGGTAGTTGGGCTTTCTGTTTGTTATATTGGCTATAATCACTCCTGAGGCCTTTTGCACTGGGCTTGTTTGTTCTGTGTCTGTCGTGTGTAGAAATCAGAAAAATAAAAAAATATACCCCTTTGTCCACGTGTGTTCCCTTATCCTCATTCCCCTTTCCCTTCCATTCCGTTACACCCCAACCCTAGACTGGGGCTCGTAACACCCCATTATGTGTGAGGGGGGCAGATTTTTAAGTATTCTCACCTTGACTAGCATTTGTTTAACGTGAATTTCTCTTCAGATGTAGCATGATTACGGGTGGTGGGGTATTTCCTTCTTGGGAGAATCTGATTGTAATGGGAATCTGATTGTTTGCACCAGAGTAACAGAGCTGCCACGGTGGCCAAGGGTGTCGCTAAAGGTAAAATCTGTTGGCAAAGACCAGAGATGAGCTGCCACCCTAGCAGGCAGACATTGGAAGCCCCAGTGTTCTGTGGGGTCCCTTACAGGATGGGATGTCGGGGTGACTTCCAGGACAGAGCAGGAGATACATAAATACCTCATTAGTGCTGTGTAAGTGTATGTCTGCTGTGCTCAGTCCCATTTACAAAACAAAATATAGCAGCATAAAAGCGAAAGTTCCTTTGCTTGCAGGCACAAGGTCTACGGTGAGGGATACAGGAATTTGGCACCCTGGGGCACTTCTCTGGACACCAGGAACAAGCAACAGCAACCAAAAAGACTTGCCTGGCACTCAATACCCAAGACAACATTAAAATCCTTTAAACATTCAGCAGAACATTAAAGTACTGTATGTTCTCAGTTTTACAATAGACTCAATGGGCCGGAAAAATTTACTCTGCAAAGCAGAAATACTCGAATACATCAACTCTGAATGCTTCACGTAATTACTCTCCCCTGAGGCACTTTCCCATTATTAAAAATAAAATCCTTTCTGAAGTTTTAATTGATTTTTTTTTTTTTTTTTGCTGTTTAATTACTGCAGTTGGACCGAGAAATTCACTATACAACATCACACTTACAGGGCTGGTTTATTAGAAAAAAAAACACAACCTTTATTTCAACTGGTGTCGCCAACATACCAATACTCTTTATAAATGAATGTCATACCTCAATCACCATATCTTTAAAAAAAATAATAAACAGGTGACTAACGACGACTATGATGTGCCTCTCTCTCTTCATCAAAATATATACGGCCATGTCTGTTTATGTAACGAAGACTGCCTCAGAAAAACCTGCCCCGGGGCAGCGTGGGGAACCGAAATGCAGATGCGGAACAAGGAATGCGATCCTCGATCGGGAACAAAAACGGAAAGGAAAACGATGGCAAACGACTCGACGGTACATGCAAAAACAAAAAAACTGTCTAAAAAAACCACAGGGACGGGAGCTCTTTACGAATAAAAGACCAAATAAAACAGTTTAGAAAATATAAATTCAAAGGTACTTACAGGAAAATAAATAATGGTTGCCATGCACACAGCAGGGCGTACACTAGTATTTGGAAACTCGATGCATCGATTCATGAGTGTCAGTTGTGTGTGTGACACAGGTGTGAAGCTCATATTCACAAAGATTCCTTTATTTTTTGTCATGCTTCTTATATAGTCCGATTACATCGCTCTGTCCCAGCTGCTCTCTCCCAGCCGCTCTCTCCCGGCTGCTCTCTCCTGAGTCCCGGTTAGTAGGCTGCAATTTCTTCTCCTCTTGAGGCCATTTTCCCCCTCGTCTTGTCCAGTGCTGTGCCATGTGAGTATATATATATGTATATATATATATTCCCTTTTTTCGTTTGGTACATTAAGTGAAAAGATCGTAGGGCGTCGTTCTGGGTGGAGTCTCTCAGTGAGCAAACAGGAAGGGGAGGAGCCTATGCAGGATCAACAGGGTGATGTAGAGTAGGGGGTCTGTGGTGGTGACGGTGCCAGAGCCTGGCAGAACAAAACAAGGAAAAGAATGAGAGAAAGGATAGTTATTAAAACAGCCAACTCCATCACTGGCATCCCTTAATATGTGATACTGTCTGTACTAGGACAGATGGAAAGATGCTTCCGAAATTGAGGGGGTAAAGGAAGGTCCAAGGAAACACCACATTTACATATTTTTGGGGAAAAAAGCTTGTAAACTATTTCCTTCTTCCAAATTTGATCTGAGGCTAACCTGAAAGCCCGGCCCGCAGGCCCCAGGTGTGACCTGCGACCCACAGCTGGCTTGCAGAGACCAACCAGATGCTTCCTGAGACATTTACAGGCCAGCATAAACCACGCAACCAAGTTTTGACAGCCAGGCAGCTCCTGCGCATTGCTGATGACCTCAGCGACAATCCAGACTGATCATATTTTGTCCTTATCTCTTTTTTCGCGGCCCGCTAGAGGCGTGGCTCAGCCCGCTTAAGGGGTGGCTCCCTCGGCCCGCTAGAGGCATGGCTCAGCCCGCTTAAGGGGTGGCTCCCTCGGCCCGCTGGAGGCGTGGCTCAGCCCGCTGGAGGCGTGGCTCCCTCGGCCCGCTGGAGGCGTGGCATCTTCAGCACCACTGCTGATACCACAGTTTGCTCTGACAGCAAGTGTGGCGGAAACATGCTGAGGCTGACTGGATTTGCCCGTAGGTGTGTGTGTGTGTGAGTGACTGGTGTGTGAGCGTGCCCTGCGATGGGTCGGTGCCCCATCCTGGGTTGTTCCCTGCTTTGTGCCCGTAGCCACCAGGATAGGCTCCGGACCCTGAACAGGATAAGCGGTTTCAGAAGATTAATGGATGGATGCAAACCAACGGCCATTTTCTCCTCAGGCATTTTCTTTGGGCCCCCCCCACAAGCTGCTCCCCGGGCGCTGAATTAGTGGCCCACTGCTATTTCACATATGGCTTAAATGCAGAGGACACACTTTGTTGTGGTGTGTCAACAATGACAATTAATCACTTTCACTACATTTATAGAATTCTAATCACTTCAATGACGATAAACTAACGATCACTGCCAATCCGTGGTAGAACAATGTCTGAGCTGAGCTTAAACTAATGAAAAACCCAAATCTTCCATAATCGTTCACATCACAGTTAAATTACACCCTACCCTAAAGCTGCAAAGGTCACCATGCTTCTCTCGCACTGCGGAATCTATAGGGTGTGATATACTTCTGCAACTCACTGCTGCAGGGTTGCTTTAAATCCAGCTTAGGACTCCCCTCAAATGACCTTGGGATCTGACACTCAACAACCACAGGTCATCACCCTACGAAACCTTCCCAAGCAGACTGCTCTCGTCCACCTCAATCCATGGCATTGCAACAGAAATTGCACAATGCACTGTTTTCCATTCATGTGGATAAAGCTTGTAAACCTTTCGTGTATTTCCAAGGTTTTCTCTCATTAAACGCAAGTTGATAGAGCAGGGCTCCACCCTAATGCTGTAGGCCACGGTTACCACCAAAGCACTGGTTCCCCAAATAAAACTCAGATACAACATCAACAGTGGCTTCACTCCTCTGCATGCAGAGTCCTGTCTACCCTGACAGTGGTGCCTTGGATTTGCTATATTGATTTATTTATATTTTCACTGCAACTGTCACACAAATCATTTTTAAAAATTACAAAAAATACAAACTGAAAGTTCACTCACCTCTGGTTTCTTGTAATAAAAGGTCAGCTGCTATTATAATCTTTCCAAACATTTGACTGTGTCTTATAGAAATTTCAGCCCGGTATCTCCTGGACGCCTGCTCTGTGAGGACATCCCATCTGTGACGAGGGAAGCCTCACACCAGCGCCTTGTCAGAGCCCCCATTTAGCAGGCTGTCACACCCCTCACTGCAGACACGACCCAGCACCAGCCTTCATTAGACCTGCAGGCCACCGCTCCACACACACTTAATTAACCCAACGAGATCATGTGGGTGAGTGACATCGCTTAGCTCTGGAGGACCCGGTGGACTGGTGGACCCGGGTGGGAGCGGCAATGGTGTTTAACACCACTTACACAATGCATTTGCATGTGGCCCCTGAGGTTTTGGGGCCACCTGCTGGCCACAAACAGTCACTACAATAAATATTAAATTAACACCTTCCATATTTAGTATGTTCTGCTAACCAGCTAGCTAGCTACAATCCTGGACTATTGCTAGCTATTTATTTAATTTTTAAAACAACAGGGGGTGGAGGGGCCGAGCGACCTTGAGACGACAAACCCACCCCTTGTGGAAGGCATGTAACACAATCACTGGGTAGCGAAAGTGGGGGCAGCCCTGGAACCCGCCACCAGACCTGCGAACCCGGAACTTAGTCTCAAGGCTTCAGGTTGAATCACTTTCCTTTCTCTCTAAAGCATCAGCTTTTTTTCATTGAGAGACGCAGCAGGGCATTCTGGGAGGTCACAGGGCACTCTTTAACACATTCTCCCAAAATGCCCTATGAGCTCACAGACACATGTGAGTGGCAGAAACTCAAGATGAGCAAAATGGAGGATGAGGGATCTATAGCGACCGTTGCCATGGCATTCTCTAAATATATAAATCTGCTCTTTTGAATTATGTGGCTTGTCTGTGAATGGAATGGCGCCAGATTCTGATGAAAGGTCATGTCTGCTGATCACAGTGGAATGAAATGCTGAGTACAGGTTATGAATCATTTTTCTGCATTACATTATATTTCAAATACCTCCCCCAAATACCTGTAATTTCCCAGCTCTTCATTGAATCTTTTATTAAATATAAATATACATTATAGATTTTACATTATAGTGTAAGAGGGGCTGGTTTCACTAATAAAGGACTTCTCCATAGCCTTCTGCAAAACGTGATACAGATTCTTCAATTTTAAAGAAATCCGTCAATGGCTTAATTTCAAGGTAAGAGCACATTGCCTTATTACCTAAATTTAACTGTATTATATGGTTATATAAGACATATTTAATGGGAATATCCTTTTGTGTTGCCACTTGTCTGTGGTAATTACCACAAACACAACTTGTACGCTGTATGCACATCCAAGTTATTAAAACATTTTATCATTATTGGATTTTTTAAGGAAAAAATTAAGATTTCACTTCTTGATTAACGTTAATAAATGCTAAGTTGGCATTTATTTGATTTATTATATTTGATGGTATTATTTATTTCTTTTATTTATTTCAACTTTATTTTATCAGGTAAATTAAATGAAAACCAGTTCTCACTGCTTCGCAATTCTTTTCGGGAGAAATAGCAGATAACGATCTGTCTCAGGTTGTTACGCTCAGCCCCGCCCTTGGTGTTTTGTCCCCTGTTTTGCCCTCTGGCGGGGCTTAATTTGCCACACCTGACCCTTATTGTCTTTGCCCAGTGTAATTTGCTCCGCTTGTTTCCCCTGACCAGCTGCCTCTCATTTGCCCCTTAATGTGCTGCCCTATTTTAGTCTGCCCTAGTCCAGTCTCCCCTGTCGGTCTTTGTCAATGCCTGTTTGTGCTTGCGCGCACGTTTGCTCGATTCCTTGTCCTGTTCTGGATAATAAACGCCCTTTTGAAGGGTTCAACCCCACGGCTGCAAACATGGGTCGTTCCTCCCGACGCAATCGTGACACAGGTCAGCTTGCTCTTGTGAGAGTTCTGTATCATGTGACATGGTGACGCGGGGTGACGTTTGCAGCGTCGGACATGAAAATGTTTCGCTTTACACCAGTGCTGTAAGCGGCTGCATGAAGTCAAACGCACCCTTGGAGTTTCCCCCGAATTCGTAGTTGGAGCGCCGGTATGGTGGACGAAATAAAAGCGATATTGCAGCCTGAAGAGCAGTATTTAAGGTGGAACGAAAATTTCAAATAAGGAGCTAACTTCACCGTAGAAAATGTTCAAGAGAAAAAAAAATATGGAGTAAATTTACCAGTTTAGGCTTGGCATGGCCACCTAGCATTGCCTATTCAGTTTTCATGTAGGCCTAGTGCTTGTCACGTTCAGAGGTGCATAGAAAAAATAAAGCGCTTCAATAGAATGCTTTTAATTTGTGTGTAATTTATCATGGGCGGGTAACAGGTGGAATGTTACCGGGTCCGGGCGGGTGCGGATTTAATTTCGATATAATCACGAGTGAACGGGCGGGTGTGGTGCTGTACTGTGCCGGTGCAGGTCTCTGCTACACCTAGGCCTGGGCAGTGCAACCCCCCCCGCCCCCTGCTTTAAGTCTTAGTCACTTATATCATCACAGTTAATGGTCGCTCATGTCAATTTTCTTATCACGTCCTTGGTTTGAAAAATGCTGAAAATATCTGTTCTAGACACTGTGTCGGTCAAACGTAAATGCCATAGGCTGCCAACAGAGGGGGCTGTGATCTCAAGGCAGGAAGGAAAACACAAGTGGTAAGCGAGCCCCGAACAAGAAAGAAACAGGGAAAATAACAGTAACAATGACGACGATGCTAGGATCCACAGGCGGCGAGAGAGATGTGGTGAGGCCGCTAGGGCGTGACGAGCTTTCAGGCGTCTGTCTGACGGAGGCAGGGGGCTTCCCTGCAGGTGTGAGCTCTGGGAGGTTACATGTGCTGTAACAGGGAACGGGGACATGTGGCCCTTTGCTTTTAATTCATAGTGCTGGGTGCCAGAAGGGTACAAGGGCCTCAATTATTAAGCCAGAGCCACGCCTACTAAGGAGGGGCAGCAGCTGTGTAGCTGTGAGCTCTTTGCTAAATGAGGTCTTTGCTAATCATGCTCTGTACTAAGTGTGGCGCTCAGTGCCAAACGTGGCCTTTCTCTGCCGCGCTCACCGCCAAACGTGGCCTTTCTCTGCCGCGCTCACCGCCAAACGTGGCCTTCCTCTGCCGCGCTCACCGCCAAACGTGGCCTTCCTCTGCCGCGCTCACCGCCAAACGTGGCCTTTCTCTGCCGTGCTCACCGCCAAACGTGGCCTTTCTCTGCCGCGCTCACCGCCAAACGTGGCCTTTCTCTGCGGCGCTCACCGCCAAACGTGGCCTTTCTCTGCTGCGCTCACCGCCAAACGTGGCCTTTCTCTGCCGCGCTCGCCGCCAAACGGGGCCTTTCTCTGCCGCGCACACCACCAAACGGGGCCTTTCTTTCTTCTCTCCCAGTTCAAGTGCGGCCTTTCGCAAGCCAGTCTTTGATAAATGTGGTCTTTCGCTAGCTGTGTTCTTTGCTAAACGTGGTCTTTTGCTATGTGTGTGCTTTGTTAAATGTGGTCATTTGTTAAGTGTAGACTTTACTGAACAATGTATTTTTCTAAGGGTGATCTTTGATATGCATGATCTTCGCAAAACACTGTCAATCGCTAAGTGTGGTCTTTACTAAATGCTACCGCTAAGCATGGCCTTTACTAAATGCTATCAATCACTAACTGTGGTCTGTACTAAACGCTGTCTGTCACTACAGATGGACTTCTCTAAACACTGTCTTTCCCTAAGTGAGATCTTTGCTAAATGTGCACTTTCATTAACTGTGGTCATTACTAAACACTGTTTTGCACTAAGTGTGATGTTTGATACAAGTTGTCTTTGCTAAACACTGTCAATCGTTAAGCATAGACATCACTAAATGCTGTCAATCAGTAACCATGGTCTTCCCTAAATACTGTCTATAAGTAACTGTGGTGTTTGCTAAACACTGTCAATCGCTAACCGTAGACATTACTAAATGCTGTCAATCAGTAACCATGGTCTTCCCTAAATACTGTCTATAAGTAACTGTGGTCTTTGCTAAACACTGTCAATCGCTAAGCGTAGACATTACTAAGTGCTGTCAATCAGTAACCATGGTCTTCCCTAAATACTGTCTATAAGTAACTGTGGTCTTTGCTAAACACTGTCAATCGCTAAGCGTAGACATTACTAAGTGCTGTCAATCAGTAACCATGGTCTTCGCTAAATACTGTCTATCAGTAACTGTGGTCTTTGCTAAACACAATCTTTCGCTTAATGTTGTCTTTGCTGAATGCTTTCTTTCTTTTGATGTGGTCTTCGCTAAGCACCGGTCCTTGTTAAACGTGGCCTTTCTCCTACGCACAGCACAAACACAGCCGCTCCATCAGCCTGAGAGGCGTCTGTCTCCCAGTCCTCCGCTGTCAGGTAGGGATGATCAAAGGGAATACACACTTAACTGTGGTGTATTTAATGGCCCGGACTGCCGCTCTAACGGACGCTAATGCTGGATGGTGTTTCAGCCGATACTGTTCTGGGACCCGGCCCAAAAAAAAGGACACCAATTAAAATACTTAGAACATCAGACATAATCCCATTCGCAAACAATGGGGGCAAATCCAGCAGGACAAATCCTTCTCATGACTGTGAATTATTGCAGGTGACCCATATTTGGAAGGTCGTATTAACCGTGACCCATCTGAAAGGGGCCCTTTGAATCTTGTTCACAATAAATGTATGACAGGTGATTGAAAAAACTTGTCACGCTTCTGCAATCACCCCTGCTGCTGTAAACCGGGAGAATCAACATGAGAATTGCGTTTTTTTTTTTTTTTTTTGGTGGGGGGGACATGGTCTCCCAGTTCAGGGTTTACAGAGAACAGGCATGCAAGGGCAAGATTTCTGTTTCTGGGTCCCCATTCAAATAGTCACTTTGGGGCCTACCGCCCCCCACTGTACCGAGACGTGGCCGCCCTCCACTGTACCGGCTGCTTGTGGCCAACAGGGCTGAGACGTGCTACAGGGTCAGCACAGACCAGAGGGCGGAACAGGAGAACTAAAAAGTGCTGTTTTGGTGACTTTAATTAGGGCATGTGCATCTGGAAAGGATGCAGAGAGAAATGGGCGGAAACCAAGAGCAGCTTTAACAGGGCCATGACCAAACAGCACAGACAGCATTGCACCCTGGGACATGAGCGGAGACAGGTAAACCGGTCACCTGACATGGTCACCTGACTCTCCATCCCTAGGTAAAAAGACAGGGCTGCCTTCACACAAAACGAACACATCAAAAAAACATACCCAACCGATGGACCGTCAGCACAACCAGTGCCGGACTACATCGGCACGTTTTGGACATGCAACCACAGTTATCACATTTATCCTGTTTGTACAGCTCTGGAAAAAATTAAGAGAACACAGCGAAATTTGTTTCACTCATTTCTCAATTTATGGCTGTGCGTCTGTGAATAATATTTTGTTTTTTTGCAAACTGCAGCCTGGTTCCTCTCTGTTGCTCTTTAATTAAGGGCTTCTCCCTTCACCTCTGGTACGAGGAAGTCGCTTCCTCCCTCTACCTGGCTGGTTTCTGGTTGTTCCCAGTGTCTCCTACTTCATGGTTCTCGTGTACTGCTGTCTTTGAAACGTTGAGCCTGGAAGCAGCACAGTCTAGCCTTCTGCCAGCAGATCCAGGATTAAAGCAGGATTTAAAAATGCAGATTTTTTAAAATATTGAGTGGTTTCAATTTCTTCCGGAGCTGTATATAGGTAGTTACTTATGAACTTAAACCTACAACCTTCTGTTCACAAGGTTAAGAAACTTAACCAGCACACCGCCCGTATTAGGCTTAAGTCCACATTAAATAAAGAGACACGGGAACAGCCAGCCTAATGGTAGCATCTAAATCAATTCTGAATGCTTTTACGCTCCAGTTACCCGGTTACATAGCCCCAGTGAACCATTCTCTCTGATAACCCCACATTTAACCAGGAGATAAAAGCACTTTGGTACTATAACAGGAACACGGAGAGAAGATTCTCATTTTTAAACGCCAGAGCAGATTAAAAAGGAAAAAAAAAAAAACGCCAACTGCATCACTACAAAAACTCTCTGACAGACGATTTATCGCTGATGATGGCCTGGAGTTCAGCTGTTCATCCCGAGCCGCTCTCGGGCATTGGAAATGATGCTCTGTCAGAGATGCGCTTGGCGCGTTGCTGCGGCGCTGAGGCCGTGGGGTGCATGATATTATTCATACCACGTTTATTCCGGCACGGCCCCACAGATCTCGGATGAGGCATGAAAAATGCGAGCAGTGTACTGAATTGCACAGGCAGGGACCCGCAAATGAGACTCACACCGTGGGCATTATGTCCCTTACCCCCCTTAATCACCGCTGCCAATCAATAAAATGACACCACAGAGACACATGTATCTGATCCCCGGGGCAACCGGGGTCGCCGGGCAACCGCTGTCGAAAAGGGCGCCATTCCTGCACGCAACGTGTGACCCCCCCTTGACATTTGCGATGCAAAATGAGACTCTCCTGGGGCTTTGTTGAAAGCCAAGAGAAAAGATTCCTATTTCTCAGCTGACATTCCACTGGCTGGTGGTCCCCTCCTTCCATCTGATTGGCTGGAGAATGCTGAAGAGATCCCCATTGGTTTTTGTCACCTCAAGAAACACCAAGTTAAAACCGTCATTAAGGACTCAAGGATTCCATCAAGGAACGCCAAAGAACAGCAAGGCATCACCTACTACCAAACTATACGAGGGGGAGATACGAGGGGTCCTAGTGGTTAAAAGCATCCCAGCACTGCACCAAGAGTGATGTAAATACAAAGAGACAAGCAAAGCAAGGCTCACTTCCGCTAAAATTAGCACTGTTTGATGAACATTCACACTCATTTACCGGGTGACTCATATGTTATCATCCAGCACTAGTTTTACGCGTATAAATGTCATGCCGTGGGTTTAATTATGCTCTAATTTGAAGGGATTTTATGCTACGCCTCTGCACCACAGACTCCACCCAGCCGACCCTGTCTTGACTCTTGCTATAATCGACACGGCAGGGGGTGGTCTACACATAACTGCCATTTACGCCATAGCACTTCAGTAAACCCCCCTCCCCGACAGCATTTTTGGTAAACATCCGGTCTCGGTCTACGTGAGCATGCTTGCCCGCTCATCATTTGTTCATTACTGCCATCATAAAAGGTTATGGATGTTTTGGACTTTTTTGAACCCGAAATTACACTCAAGAGTGAATCAGAAAACCGAGAGCCATTTCAGATGATGTTTTATCACAAGTGCCATCCGGGGAAGCACCATGTTGAAAGGCGAGCAGAGAGCCCCCAGCGGGGGTACACCGCCCCATCAGGCCTCTCAGAGGGCAGGCACCCATATCCAGGATCTCACCCTAGGTTCAATATTTCAGCACTAGAGGCCGGAGAGCCACTGCTCATTGCTGCCCGCTCTGCACAAAGAGATTAGCACATATAGGAAGACTATAGCTGGGCGCTCACTTGGGAGACAAGGCCTTAGTTTCACCTCCAGAGCCCAGTCGAGGGCACTGCACTCTACATGCCGACACGTACTACAACCACGGCTACGAGGCCATAATGCCCCACCCAAAACCACAAGCTAGGGAGTAGGACTTGAGCAACTGGTTCTACATTGCCCCCTAGAGGGCTTACTGGAAGACTGCATTGTTCCTAGATGGTTCACAGCGTACTCTTCACTACTGCCAGAGCCAAGGTACCATCCACTGATCCAAAGCGGTCAGGTCTTCACAGGGCGGTGCAGAATGTAATTACACCAAGATGTGCTCCAGTGACCTCTGCCAGGCCTGTATATTTACTAGCCCCTCCTTCTCTGTGTAAGCAATAAAGAGACCGCGGAGCACAGCGCTATTGCTCTGAATGCAGTATAAAGAACACAGACCCAGCTGTAACCTCTGCTGGTGAACACAGGGTTCCACCCACTTCATTTCTCCCATGTTGAAACAGAGCAATACTGCCATTGGCTGGGAGGCTGAAATGCCCCCTGCAGAGACACATCGTCGCCCCCAGCGGGTGTGTGTGTCTCCACAGCTTGGAGGCCAGTCAGCCAGACATTAACCTGAACAGCACATCCATGCCAACACCAAGAGCCAAAAGACTACCTCAAATGCGCAGGGCGGACTGGCTTTAGTAGTGAAGGCCTACCGTTACTGGCAGGGAAGGCCATATTCCCGTATGACCCAAAATCAGGAAATGTAGCACACATAATCAGAAAAAGTGTTAATTCTCCTCAGATGCCGAATCAAAGCTTTGATTGAAACGGTACAACAATACTTCAAACCGAAAGCTCCACACTAACACTCAAAGCGGAACCCAAGAACGGTGCAGCCATTCCTACAAATAGCCACTAGATGTCAGTGTTGCTCTTTGACTCACCAGCTCCATGTTGCTGCCGGAGGATGGCTGCGTTACCGGGTCGGGGCGAAGCCGAGGACTTTGCTGCAGAGGCTGCGGTGGTGGGGGAGGCAGGGGCGGGGCCCGGCCCTGCTGGGGGTGGCAGTACGCGGGGCTTTCCCTGCCCCGGCTCAGAGGTGGCCCGGCCCCCAGCCGCGTTGACGTTGTTCCGCAGGGGCCACCTGTTCTGTATGTGGGACACGGCCTCCTCTGCAAGCATGCCGTCCCGCGGGGTCACCCGCAGCGTGGCCTGGGCCTTATGTTCCTGAGTCTCGTCGGCGTTGTTGCCCGACACCCGGCACTCGTACACGCCCTCGTCCATCTTGCGTACGTTGGAGAGGCGCAGCTTGTGAGAGATGGCATTGCCCTGCACCCTGACAGTCTGGGGGTGGGGGGAGAGCACCATTAGCACTCACCAAAGCTCATTGGTATCAGCACCCCCTTCACTTCTACCATGTGTTCCTCGGCATCAATGGCGCACTTAACATTTCTTCGAAAAGACACTAATAATCAAGGCTTTCCGCACGGACCGGTCTCCAAATGAAAACTGCCATTGTAACGAAGGGGCTTAATAACTATTGCATCAGCTGCCTCATACCTAATGACAAAAAAGGGTGATTAAGGCACACTTGTGCATGATCAAAACAAGGCGTCATCATAGCCATTAGGTAACAGGCACACAGTCAGACCTTCTAATGCCAGTTATAATAATGCGTATGTGCAAAGCTAAAAGCTAAATGATCCTAGGGGTCACGTCCTGTTCAGGTTTATTTAATGATTATTCTTGAATGGATAAATACAATGGGATGCCCGGTGTCACTTTGAGCTAGACTGTCCATGGAAGTTGCATGACTTCTCATCATCCTGGATTTCATTAACCTAACAGAAAGAGCATAACGAGCCTGACTGCATGCACAGCTCTGAATGACAGAGATACTGTTCCAGACATCATAAATGCTTTGGCTATTATATAGTGATAACTGGCACAGTTACCTAACATGCAGGGGAGACAGTGTGTGTTCAGGGTTAGGCTGAATGTGTATGAATAAGCCAGTGTATTTAGATACACTAACGTAACTAGAGGCTGAATATAATATTAATTAGAATTAAACACTTACACTTATTTTGGTTGGATCCCGAACAGCCGCCTGAAAGCATACAGCATCGTAAATGTAAAGTCAGACCATACTATACATGCATAACCCTAAGATTTAAAACAGCAAATCAGAGCCCATGTATTATGCGCGGATGTTCATGAGACTAAAGTAAATATATTAATCGTAACACCCAACCTGAGAAACTTGGCCTTTTATTTTACGTAGCCTACGTGTTAAAATGGAAACGTTTATTACGTATTAATTAAAATAACAGTTGCGAATTACATTTTCTCTCCTGCAGTGAGATATTTAAGCAGCACGCAAGGGAACTGAAATAAGGCACAACAAGTGCCGGCAGCCGCCGCCAGCGGAGCCCCGTAGCCCCGGCCGCCAGCCTCACCTTGGGTCTGTTCGCAGGAGCAGCGATCTGCAGATCGTGCGCCAGGTCTCTGGGTGCTGCCTCCTTCAGGTACCACCACTGGATCTCTAAGGAGAACGGCGTGGAGCCGACAGCCCGGAAGGCGCAAGGCATCTCGATGTCCTCACCCTCCCCGACACTCACATCTTTGGGCACTTCAGTAAACGTGGCTGAAGGAAAACATTACATACATTATCTATGGACGGCTCACCAACACGCACAGGCTGCTATATGTCCATATATATTACATAATATCATTATATTTACATTTGCGCTCATATTATATAGAATAAGTAAATGTAATCATTATAGAACTGATCGTCTAATAAAGCGGGGTTTTATTTGTCTTTAGCTTCAAAGTGAGGGATTTTTTTTTTATTTTCCCCATTTTCCGTCATGGTAAAATCGCCATCAGTCGGTTTGGAAGCAGACATTCGGATTGAGATGTATGTCTAAGAACTGCAAAACTAGGCTGTATTTCAGATTATGTATAATTTTATACGCATCGGCTTCAAGTGCGTTTGGGTAACTGACTTAAAGCGAATATTTCATTTTAACTTTGAAGAGTGTGTATGTTTTTGCTCGCACACTTCCGTAGTCGCTTAATGCGCCCGTAAATTACGCGGTGCAGTACGGCGTTTTTCCGCCGGATCGTTTGATGCCAGCGGTTGTCAGACGGATGCTACTGAAAGCTGCATTAAACAGCACAGTTTCTTAACTGCGTTTGTTAGGATGCTGCGAATCGGGCGACCAGTGCATTTTAATACTTGCTACTCCCTTAAAGGTGATTTTTCTTAAATAAAAATCGTACACACGCACATAAAAAAGCACCAACTGTTGCAAAAGCGGCACTAATGTTAGCAAACAATTAAACATTCATCAACAGGGGTGGGGGGGGGGGGTGCCAGCACCGAAAAAGCTACGCTTGGCTGTCCGAGCACTCGCAATAATTTATACATACATGTATAATGTATACACAGTGTTAATATTATATATGTTTCATAAGGGCTACGCTATTAAAGTTTACTTACCGTTTACATAAAACAACAGGGGTGCATTCAGCATCAGATAGTAGATGACGCCGTAGATTCCCTGTTTTTCCATCTCATAAATAGAATTCTTAAATTAAAGAATAACTGTAAGTGGTCATTTGACCTCTAATACTTATAAAATATACATCTCCACAGCGAGCAAATCATCGAAGAGTCTCGTTAAGGGTCTGATTTTCCCAAACGTTGCGGATAGTCTCCCAAAAATAATAAAAAAATATCCCCCGATCGTAACTCCAAACGCTGTAGATTAAGCAGTATAAAAAATAAGCGTACAATCCCAACGTGTGATGGACACGACAGCCCACTCTCGCCCACAGACTGCTCTCTCAATACACTTTAAAAAATCCTCGCTCCTTATTTTCCGATTTGCTTTAAGTCAAAACGAAACTTCACTAATGCAAAAGACGCACGCATTAAGCTCCCCACGGAAAGGGACGCTTTCCGCGCTTCTTCTCCAGCACCCATGACCAGAGCATCCTCATGCCTTGCTTCCCAAAAGTAGAGCTGCCAAGAGGAGGGTAAGTCCCCTTTCTCCGTCTCCCGCAGAACCTAGAGCTCTCTGCTCTGTGGCAGTGAGGAGATCTCCAGCCCTGCGCTCTCTGCTCTGTGGCAGTGAGGAGATCTCCAGCCCTGCGCTCTCTGCTTTGTGGCAGTGAGGAGATCTCCAGCCCTGCGCTCTCTGCTTTGTGGCAGTGAGGAGATCTCCAGCCCCGCGCTGCGCTGCGCTGCGCCACTAACCCGGCGCACGGACGCCAGCTCCACTCTCCGGGCTCCGGCACGCAGCCTCGACCTATGAGGAGAAATCTCACAAACTGACGTCCCAGCCAAATGCCAGCCCCGGAAAACATATAAATACAGATGATTCATGTTGTTTTCCATACAAGGAAAAACAGACAGCCCTTAGAGAAGACGCGTTCGCGCGTGGGACGCGCTTTTATTTAACGTGTATTAACGAACCGTCAACGATTTAAGAGCCGTTTTTTTCACCCCCCTGCCTTTTATCTGCCGCCTAATCTCGGCTATTAAAAGTAGTATAATCCACCAACTGGTGTAACCACTTTATTAAAGATTAAAAATGCAGCAAATGTGCAATGAACTGTTTATAGTTTGTAATATCGTAAACTGTATCTTTGATAAATAATGCTTAATTGTTCCTTTAAAATAGACTTTACTAAGCCATTCTTAAATAAAGTATATTTGTTTTTATAACAAGTTTAGAAGATCAAGTTTAATGATAGTAATAATGATGCACGTCTTTAATCCGCCTGCTTTAAATCTGTTTTAGCTGGAGTGCAATGGCTCCATCTTCTTTTTATATCTGTCGTTTCCATTTTTAGCAGAAGACTATCTAATGGTGATCGCACTGCTCCATGCCTTAGGAGGAACATTACCCTAGAAAGGTATCTAAGGGCAGGGATCCACCAAGGTGGGATTCCTGATGGTGGTCTCACTTATTTTCCCCCAGCAGTGTGCAGCCATTGCTACAGTTTGGTCTGTTGTTTTTGGATTAGGCTGCGTGTAACATCAGTGAATCAGCCCCCGCCGTCTACCAAACCTTATGAGTATCAAATTAGTGGAGGGGCACAGTGAAGACCATGGCGCAGACAGCTATTGGGATGCAGGCATTGTCGGTTCGGGAACCAGGAGGCCATCGTTAGGTCCGTTGTAAGGAATGTTAATACGTTATGAGAGGTGGGCCTTTCAGAATGTGCCACTTCCTGTGGGACTGCTCCCTGCAGAACTCAATGACATTTCGGCCAGGGCTTGGCCCGCAGCACCCCTTGAGAGACCTGCCTGGATGTGCCCCCCCTCCACAAAGGTGAAAGGCTTCCACAGAGTTTTGCCATTAATCTCCCCCAGCCAGGCATGCAGCTGTCTCCTAAAGCAGGGAAGGATGGAAGACAGGGGGAAACACTGTTAATGTTGTTAGCGACAAGGTTCTGTTCAGTCTGGCTTTTCTACTAGGTGCTGCACTGGCTAAGATGTGGCCAGAAGCTGCTGCTTCATGCTGGCCAAGGGTAGCTCCCCTTGTGTACCTCTCACTGCTTTTGAAGTTTTGGCCATTGGCAAGGAGGCGGAGGTTCGGGCCTCAGCCACTGACTGCTGCCCCTACTCCCACCCAAAGGCTGGGGCATCCTTATCCTCGTACAAGGAAATCTATCTGGTGATATATGTTATTATATATCCCAGTGGCAATATATAATAAGCAGCTGCTGCGGGTAGGCATCAAACTAAAGTGTCTTAATAGGGCATCAGGGCCTTCCCAAGCTGGTGTTGATCCCACACGTGTCTGGAACTCTCCTGGGACGATGTAATGCAAGAAATTTTATCGGCTGCTGTTTCTCTGATGGTGGTAGAAGCAGAAACGGATAGTGCATGCTCCACAGTCACCATCAGGGCTGAGATCCAGTGACCAGCTTGGCATTGGGTCTGTAGAATCACCTCATGCACGTCATTACACCTGGTGCACCTCAGAAGGGATCATCTCAAGCAGGGATAATCTTTCAGAATAGCATTGTATTCATGAGCATCTACCTTTTTTTTGACATGTACTAATCAGTTTCTTTGCAAACAGCCTGAAGGATGACTAATACTGTCATATGACCTCTTCCTAGTGTTCAGCAGACCACTGTGTTTATCCCTTTGCTTGCAAAAGTGCATTTTCTTGTGTAAAAAGAGATGAATGCAGCACAACCCTGCTACAGGTTCCCACGTAATAATCCCTCGAAGGACGTATTAGATGGAGCTGGATGTTCCTCCCTTAAATTGACTGTGAGTTTCCACTTGCATCTCTAGCAAGAGCATGGACTTCACGGGAAGGCACGTGGAGTCTGAGTTTCTGTCCACACTTGTCTGTAGCCTATGATGGCTTCTCTCCAGCCTTCCATACAAGTGGCACCCCAGCCTCCGACTGTCCCTCTCTCTTTGAATGATTAAGATGTCTTCCCCTAGCCAAGTAAGCGGAAACTATGAGCGGTGAGGCCGGCCTGGCATCTCTATACATCACCCTAGGCATGATGGTGTGTTAATTGCTTAATTAACTCAGGGACCAATATACTTTCAATGTACTTTGTGTCCCTCATTTGCTTAAGTGTTTCCTTTATTTCCATAGTAACCTGTTTGTTTACACAGTGAAGAAATAGTGTACGAGGGCTAAGGTGTAGAATTCTAACAATAAAAGCTATGCGAAAACTCGAGATGAAGCAATATCACATCTACTCGTGTCACAACGCTGCAAAGAACGCTTACAAGTGGCACAGCAACACAGAACCATGCTTCGTGGAAACTGTCAGTCGTCTGCAAGCCCGACACGTGAATAATCACCTCCCAAGCTTTCAATAATAATAATAATTTGTAGAAAATACACAGATGTTCTATTTTGGGTCACGTGTTGTGCTTATATGTTTTGTTTTCAATTAATCTAAAATGTTGATTTGAAAATGTTATTTAAAAGAATGTATATACATATTCACATTTATTCATTTATTAATTTTTTTTTTTGTCAGGACAACCTAGAAGGAAATCTTTGGAAGAAAAATAAATGCTCAGTGCATCTGGAGGCAGTAATCTTCACCAGACCCCCCTCCTATATATATATATATATATATATACACGCGCACACACACACACACACGCACACGCACACATCCCTGAAACAGCACATCTGCATTAACGAGGCTGATAATAAATGATGTTAGCGCGACAAATAACAGCTCAAACTAGGATGGGGCTTTTAACTGAAAGACTGCACCCACTCTCACCCACTCTCACATACATTACCATTTGATACAAGCAGTATTTCACTTAAAAAATAAACAGGTTTCTGACACTGTGGCTTAGGAATGCCAGTGTAAACACGTTGTAACTATGGAGGGTTCATTTGGAGACTTCACAGTGTAGGCATTGATTGCTAGTGGATAGTCGTACATATGTGTCCTTTGGAAGACGGTGCAAGAAACACTCCTGATGGAACAAGAGCTTTAGCCTGATGACAGCACTAGGGCACCTTTGCTGACCACCACCCTCAGTCTCTTCCCCTTACCTCCTAACCTGCACTTCTTACATATGTATGATGAGAATGCTTGGACAGAGTCACGGCGTCTCATAAATACGATGGGGACCTCCAAAAGCAGGGATGCTCCTTGGCTTTATCTGAGGAGCCAAATAAGCTTCTGGGTTTAAGGCAGCAGAGAGAATGGGGGAGTGTGTGGGGAGGGGAATTCGGTGCTGGGAAACGCTCACACCTTTTCATGCCATTGAGGAGATCAAATTCGGAAAGGCCGTCTGAGTATGCGCAGGCCGTCGGAAGGAGACGGCACGTTGGATTTAAAGGTCACTCCTGGTCTCTGGGAGAAAGCCAGGTATCTCTCAGAAAACCAACCCTTGAATCTGCAGTTTTGCATCTAGCTGAAAATGACTTATTCACAGTTTTGCAGGCTCAGTGGCAGCTACAAGAGGAAAATGATGCTGAAGTCTGACATTAAGCCTCTGCATGTCTCCGGCGCGGTGCTGAAAGACGCGATATTAATGCCAGCGCGCTTGGTTATGTAAGCCGTCCTTCCGATCGCTATCAAATGCTCCCTTTCTATGTTTCTGCCCCACAGAACCTTTCAAAAGCCGGCTGGTAATTTCGTGGCGATGGGGCTCTCGGGCGGGTTATCGCCTGGAAATCTTCCCATTATTCCCACTCTGTTCGACATCGCAGCGGACGGGAGGATGATACGCGCTTTATTCTCCGCTCGGGGGGGGGGCAGAGATAATAATTGTAATTGTGTTTTAAATAAACGCTTTTGAGAAAAAAAGAGGGGAGAATGTACAATATAAGCTATGAGCTGTGAAAAAGACGTCCTCCAAAGAGGTGGCCTCACACGAACACCCCGTTGTTAACCCAGAGGCAGAAATGACTGCTAGCTGTTTAAAAACGCAGTGTGTGGGAGTCTCCCTGCTGCCACGGGACAGAACAATCGGTCACATGATCGTGTGACCTTAGACATATATATAATTTGTACCATTTAAGGCTGCCCCACTCTGGGTTATCCCCTGCCTTGTACCCATAGGTTCCGGGTTTGTCTCCGGACCCCAGCCTCGAATAGGACAAGCTGGTACAGAAAATGAATGGAGGGGCCATTTAAATCTTCTCATTCAAAATGCCACATAGTGAAATAGTTATCGAAATAAAGGACATTTGTATTAAAACATTGTCCTTCTCAGCAACACAGTTGAACTCCATTGAATTAGTTTGTACATCTTACTGGGTGAATAGTGTTATATATTTCATCCATGACCTCTCAGAATTCAATTTATTTATTTTATATTGAGCTGTGGAGTTCTGTGGCAGAAGGTAACCCGGATTTTATTGGAGTGTTTTAGATTGGGGCTAGAAGAAAAAATCAATTTACTCTATGTGCCTGTGTGTTTGTGTGGCACGGTGTCCCTGTGACCAGTGAGATAATCATTTTTGGGCATCAAACATCACCTGGTGTGGTGTTTCGGTGCGGGTCGCGTTCCTGGTGTCACTCCTGCATTCACACTGCAGCTCTCCATGGCTTTCCATTAAAATCCCAGCACAGACATTTTTATTTACGGCAGGCAAGGCCTACCCACTCAGTGGGGCTGTTTAAAAAGAGAGGTTCTCTTCATTTGGTTATTTATGTACCTATCTACCCATTTATTTATTTACTCTTTTCCTCAAACTGTGACCACCCTCCAGAGCCAAGTGGGCCTCTCCCCATGACTTTCGATCACTCGTTTCATACTTGTTCTTTTTCAGCCCTCGAAATAAACTCAGAGCGAGTAGTCAGCAATTTTTCCTCGGGAGGTATTCACAGTCTGGTTTGCTTCAAGTCTGCGTGGCGGTTCTCTTGTCCTGCGCATTGTGAGCACGCATGAGACTTTACTTACACAAACGTTCCCAGGGCAGAATGAAAACCAATCAGGTCTTGTGTCATATGTCAGACCAAACCAGTCAAATATCTAGGTCCCACTTTCTCTAGCTGCTTTTAGCCGTCTAGGCTTTCCGCAGACAGATCGCATGCTATTAGACTGGGATGCTCGAAAAAACTAATAAACAGAACCATAACCACTGGTAACGATAGCCAGACTTGTGGATGAGGAGTAGTTTAGTCCAGGATAGCCAAAAAGAGACAGACTTTTGGTAGGATGCTAGATGGCATGCAAGCTGGGGGTGTGGCTAAAGATGAATGCGTGTGATGAAAATGAGGGGGCATGGCCAAGCTAAGGGGGCATGACTGAACAAATAAGGGTGGATCAAAGTGAAGGGGTGTGGTCAAACAGAAGGGAGTACTTGACGAGGAGAAGGGCAGAGGCGTGGCCAGAGAAAATGAGGCGTGGCTAAAGAGAATAAGGAATGTCTGAATGCACGTGGTCATTGGCCCCTGAAAGCATGCTCAGAGTAACTGGACAAACAAGTCTTATAGGAAATGAGATTGTTATTGTGCATGTTGTTTTAATGCATAAGAACTTGCACACCACTGACTTTTTAAACGGGGTAAGATTTAAGTCACACATCTAAGCAAGTTTAAACTCCTGCAAATGGCCTGATGCTGTCTTGCTAAGTACCTCTCCTAAATTGCCCCAGTAAATATCCAGCCATGTAAGTGGACAGCAGCTGTAATCTCTGGATTAGCCGGCACTGTTATTATGTTACTATAATAATATAGATAAAATGATACCGCAAACTGTAGTAGCCATAGAGGCCTGTTTGAAGAGATGGATGGAATACTCTGGGACTTATGGCTGCAGGCTGTGCTGACTGTTCCCCACCTCCGCTTCACAGTCAGCACAGAGGCGGCTGGGAACAGAGTTGAGAGGGACTCATTATCTTAATATAGCCTGTGCATGAAACACAGGCGAAACTTTAAAAGGAAAAAAAAGTGTCAAGCCTCGCTGGGTGAAATAAACTTTCCCCTTGTACTTCCGTGTCATAAAAACATGACACTGTCTCCCTGAATAATTAATCCATATTGATATACCCAAATGTCAGGGTTGGGGGGTGGCTTTTAATACAAGAAGCGCGGCGGTGCTTTTAATGAGGGGGCACAGGCGAAGTTACCGTAAAGCCAGAGCCCTGGCTCGCGTTCCTCTTCGCAGGCACTAAATTACCTCACCGAGCAAACGCTTCAGCCCAGCCCTCCTGCTCTGTAAATCGGCCGTGTCCTTCATAACCGGCCAGCGGGTATCCTGTCCAGGGGTGTGTGAAACTGAAAGTCTGGCATCTAAGGATGGAACGCCTTAAGTCAACTGTGGCCATTGATGTTATCAACATTACTATATTATTATAGTTTTATATTTAGAAGGCGCGATTATACCTACTGTATACTCAATCTTAATGGCATTTTAAACAAATGTACAGATCTGCAATAAAATTAATTGTAAATTTGGATGCAGGTTTATAATTAAACAGAATGAATGTATCAAAGCTGGAACGCACACTGAACACTTGGTAGTGTGAGATAAAATGGAAAAACACAAAAATCCATAAATACAACAAAGAGAGATGTTACTGGCCATCAGAAATGACCAGTTTGGGGTCCTTTGGGAAGATGCACATGTAATAGGTAGCTTAAAATGCTTAAAAAACGCTTGTAACAGTTGTTGTCCGGCTATATAACTATAGAACGTGACATAGTCATACTCACAGCATGAATTTAAAATATGGTATGTCATTTTCTGCTTCAACAAGTCAGAAGTATATTGCACCACAACAATACTGGATAAGACTTCTTCTGGCAAGCAGGACCCACTCCTTACGGTCTCTATATACACCGGAAGAGGTCCTAGAGAAAAGCAGAGTAAGGATAGAAGAGGGTGGGGTAGCGGGAAATGAAGCTTATTCTCGGAACTACAGATCAAGTGAAATGATGCTTTCTAAAGAACATTATATCACCTTCAACTAACTGATGGATTTTATCATAAATAGCCTTTCAAAAAAAGACCATATTATATTGTCGTATATCTCTAACTCACAATGTGTAAAAAAAGAATACACCTTCTCTCCCTAGTACCTAGATGCAGGCTTTAATAAAATACCCTATTAAATAATCTTAGTGTATTGTGTTTAGTGGGTTCCTGGCAGTGAGATAATACATCAGTGCGTTCAATCTTGAGAAATGATTTTTTTTCAGATATTCTTTTCTTTTTGTGGCAGATAAGATTTACTTGTCTGAATGTGTTTCCCACTGTGGGCAGAGATGCATTTGTGTCTGTCCGAAGGACGCTGATTACTAGCATTAATTCCCATAGATGCCAAACAAAAGCAGCAGGATTCTATGGAAGTGGAACTGAGGTCCATCCTCTTTGAAGCATCCGCATCCTGCGCTCCGTCACATTCTGAGCTTGGCGGTCCACGTTCCGCGTCTCCCCTGCGGAACCAGTTTGGGGGACTGCATCTGTGATGCTTTTTGGACTCTCTCTCTCTCGCAGGGGAGGGGTGCAGATTTTTCTAATGACAACCTGAAGGAGGGATTTCGGCCCACCTGGGTCTGTCGGAAAGCGCCGAACCCCCCCATCCCGTCGTGTTCCCTCCCCTGGGAAGCAGTGCACTGTTTACTCTCTTTGGGCTTTCATAAAGGGAACCGTTTACTATTTCACATTCAAAAAGAGAGAGTCTATTATTTTCATTTTTTTTGTGCCAACTGAAATGAAAGTCTGCAACAGGGGGAAGAGAATAGCATCTAAAAATAATTCAATTAGGGCTGGTGGTGCTGGTGGTTGATGTCGAGTTAAGGATTTGGCCTGGCAGGGTCAGTTCCAGGTGGATAGAGGTAGGCAGCGTGGAAGCTGGTGACTGAGTCGTTAGAGACGATCTGGCTTATCGGATCGGCAGGGCAGTGCCCTGCTGGGGGGGGGGGGGTCCGTAAAGGCCGGGAGCAGGCCGGTTCATTCCTGGCCCTTTTTCACACCACCTTCCATGTTCTTTCAGCCTCACAGCTGGTCGGCAAGCGAGGGCAGAGATTCCCAGCCAGCTGGCCCTTTCGCTGTGGCTCCGGACCACATCGGCAGCGTTTGCGCTGTCGATACTGTGTTGGTGTGAGCTGCCCTATGTCCCACGCCTGCACATAGGCTAGCTCTCTATTTCCTGTCACTGAGCCCATCGGGGGCAGACGCTGCACCCTCCCTCTGCTACATCTCCCTCTAAATCATAACGTCATCGTAGCTCCTGCCCTTTGGCGCCCGCCATCTATGGAAAGTGGTGTTAGCGGGGGTCTGAAAAGTGCCACATGCTTGATTACTGATCATTGCTATTCTGTGAGCCCCTTTCACAGTAGATTATATCATATTGTTTAAGAGCTTTATTATTTAATTAAAGCCAGATTCAGATTAAATTAAATATTCAGCACCTGGTTCAAGGGAGCAGCAACAGTCAGAACCAGAGCTCCTTAACCATTATGCCCCCTAGTGGCCTTTTAATATCTTCCATGCCAGTGAGGAAAAAACTGGAACGGGGACTATTCTTTGCTCTGTCGAGTCCCACAAGACCTCATTGCAGCCGTGTCCTTGGGAGAGGGCAAACGCTTCATGACCAGCCCACAGAAAGTGCTGGAATCGTCAGAGGAGGAGGGAATGCCCCCAAGCCATGATAAATCAAAGCCGAGTGTTCATTTAGGGACAGCTAATTGCACTGTGTGAATGTGAATAACTCGGTTATAATTCAATCGATTCTATTAACAAATCGGTGGCAGTGAAATTTCCAAAGTTATTTTCAGAATTACCCTTAAAATACAATAACAACAAATTCAAATAATTATAGACAAAACAATTAAAATGAGAGTATTCAAGGGTCCTTTTGTTTTAATTTCTGCAATTATGATTAAGCAATTAAACTGTCCCCTTAAATGAATAGCAATAACTACTGCGCAAATTAGGTCTGAGACGCTTTTGGACTGACATGTAAGCTCAACAGCGTGGAATTTGTTTTGACATGCAGCAAATGAATACACTCTTACATCATTATATTCAGCATTGAGAAGCCTGCTTTGTTTGCACTGTTTGGTGAGTGTTTTCTTGTAAGGGTATTAGGTAGGGGGTGTTGGGCTCTGACATACTGCTTCGTTGAGAGGTACCGCACGCTTCCTTTTCGCTCAGACTTGCCAGGATCGGATGGTGACGTGGGCTCGCATCTACACCACCAGCTCTATGTATTTAATCCTGAGCTGGATTTAAGCACCTCGGAAGCGCTCTCGGTACCACTGGCCAGCAGCACCGATACCTTTCTCCACATCACTTCTGATATATCCAGTAGTGCATGCCAACACCATTGTGGGGATATAGCGAATTTAAAAAAAGATATCAGACCTTCAGAGAGCTCACGCCCTGATAAGCCCCCGACGGCAAAGCCCTGTCCAGGAAGCGCACTGTGTCATTAAAGCACACTGATGTTCCTCCATTAATTGTCCCCTGAGGTCCTTAGAGCCGACAATATAGTTCATTCATAAGAGTTTTTCAGTATTTGATAAAAAAGAAAAGATGAGTGTATCATAATCACTATTGTTTTTCTTTGACGTTTATCGCTTCTTGGGGCGATTGATACTGGGACCTTCCCGCTCTAAGAAATGTCTTTCTGTGAATTGGAGTGATGTTTTGCTTTGCTTTACATCATCCTTGGCGCAAAACGTCTGAAAATGTGTTGAATGCCAGTGAATTCGGTCTCTTTGGAGCTATTAGCTAAACTGCAACCTTGAACTGCTTGTTATCAGTCAAATCAGATTTCCACATGTAAGATAAGATAAGACAAACTTTATTGATCCCAGGGGGAAATTCTTGTGTGTACAGCATCAAGGTACATAAACAAAAATATAGTACCAAAAATTAGACAAAGTGTAAAGACCTTAGACATAGTGCAGACAATTTAGGTAGACATTTAAAATTTAAGATACCAGTTACAAAACCCAGCATTTTATTTTAAACTGCTACTGATCAGTTTAATCATCTTCTTGCTGTGATACTCTATTTCAGTCTTTGAATCTACACAGCTGTGTAATATCATTGACACTTATAGAAGAAGGCATTTAATTAGTCATAGCGCATATTACTGTTGCTAAAATGCCAGATATTTGAAGTTATTCAGGCTGAAATGTAATAAATCAACATCTCAGTAATTCGAAAGCGGTCACAAGTCATGCAATTAAGCGACAGGGCAGGGTCAGTGGAAGCCCGTCGCGGAGGGTGACACGCTTACACCTGCCCGCTCGCACACCCAGGGAGCGACCTACAGTACCATGCCACACAAGAAAGGCCCCACGGCACCCCCCCCGGAATGGCGTGCATGTCCATTAATCAGCCACATTATTGGCTCACTGGAGTGTGCAGTGTGAGGCACTGCGCTTATTGCCAAATGTACTGTATTTCATTTCAGGCCTCATAACCTGACGCAGGCAATGGTGAGCCAGGAGTGCCCTTACAGAGGCGAGGTAAAGGTAGTGTCACGGGCAGACTGACTGGGACCCAGGTGCCCTTACAGAGGCGAGGTAAAGGTAGTGTCACGGGCAGACTGACTGGGACCCAGGTGCCCTTACAGAGGCGAGG
>JAODKM010000008.1:18790314-18804568 GCA_026780845.1 Petrocephalus sullivani | reverse complement strand
TGGTTTTTATCACACTGTGGGGACATTGGGTCCCCACAACGTAATATAAACATGTCCACACACACACACACACACAAGCACATCTGTGTGGAAAAATGCCCGATGTCTCCCTCTATGATTTTCTCCACTAAAATTTTGGCTGGAGGTCATCAGTTTAGCCAGCAAACTGTGAATTTAAATGCCGTTTGGAGATTTTTTGTTCTCAATAA
The DNA here is from genome assembly GCA_026780845.1 of Petrocephalus sullivani. Classification (NCBI taxonomy): domain Eukaryota; kingdom Metazoa; phylum Chordata; class Actinopteri; order Osteoglossiformes; family Mormyridae; genus Petrocephalus; species Petrocephalus sullivani. The sequence continues at coordinate 18,804,359 of JAODKM010000008.1, read as the reverse complement.
GACTAGTCAGTAAGCGACGATGAGAATTAAGTGCAGGTCTAATTACATAATTATCTTTGATAAGAGTCAAATTAGTGGTGGCAGACAACTGTGGTGGGGGGGTGAGCTGAGTTTAATGGTTCCTCAAGGAAAATATGATATTTAAATAATTAATCCTCCCGGATTGGCTCGACTGAAAAGGGGAATCAAATTCATCTTCAGATGAGACTGTGGTCCAAGGCAGACTGACTCTCCTCAAAGGCTGGCAGATCGTGACGTGCTGCATTTTTAAACACCTGAAATCATTACGGACTCCTCATTTTGCTCGTGCCGCTAGATGAGAGCCCGGCTCTGAATCTTCCCCGTCCTACATCTGCTTGTCTCTCTTTGTAACGTACTTGCCCTCGACATCGTCCCCTAAATGTGAAAGTCTCCCCCACCTTCTAATTTATTGACACTTTTTCAGATCGTATAATTGCTAATGAATAATTAAAACTCAGAATACGGTCCACGCTGCACACCCACTCAAAATCAGTACACAGTGTAATTACAAGGTGCCGCCTGGCCATGCCCGTCAAACTCTGGCTAAATGGTTGGAAGGCATTGGGCTATCAGGAACCAAATCGTTTGCCTAGACCATAAAGATCTGGGCGTTCTCCCTGCATTTACCTTGCTTGGATATTCAACATGGGGGGATTAGCTGATGCCTGTCAATCCTTATGCTCAATTACTATTCAAATGATTCTGCTGCTCATTCAGCGCAGTGATTTTTACACTGAATTTAGTGATAGCATACTTGGTGGGCACCTTCATTCACTGCTTATATGGAGGATAGTTGTTTAATGCCTTCATTCTGGGGCTGAATTCAGTGAGCGCAGAGGCTGATTTCACATGGGAGGTGAAGGGCACCTTCTTTACCGCTAAAGTTAACTTTCCAGCTCGACTAATCAGGCCAGACATAATATAGGGGTTCTTAATGTTTTGATGACTGTAGATTGGTTTACGCTGTGACCTGGGGGTGGGCAGGTGCTGGCAGTAAAAAGTGCTAATGGGGGGTGGGGGGGGATTATTGCAGCCATTTCTGCTCTTTCAGGTGAGCAGGGCTCACAAAACAAAAGCTTGCCTTAAAAATATATGGTTTATTTTTGGAACAACTCCTCTCTCGAAGCCCTAGTGCTCTCTGGCCTGCTGGGTCGGGAACCCCTGACCTAATGAAATGATTAATCCAACAGACCGCCAATGCCAGCTGCAGGTCCGGTCGTCTAAGCCATACCGTCCAGTAGGGGGCGTGCATTCCAATCAGTGCCGCAGTGTCCCTGGTTATTATCAGGAAGCGGGTGACCCCTGGCAGAGGGAAGGGGAGCACGTCTGGCAGGCCAGGGGTGGACGCGGGGGACTTATCAGCGCTGAGATGGGGCTGAGAGCCGGCCGCTCAGCCTCCATTATTGCAGGTGATTGCAGGGCATCCCGGGTTTGAGCTCTGCGGCCGGCGCATTTGTTATTGCGTCAGCCAACGCCCCCCCCCCCCCCAGATCAGCGGCATTATTGGGGCCTCTTATCTGACGGAGGGAGACACTGCACCTCTGCCTTACCCCTCGCCTATACATCACACAGTGCGTAATGTTGTTACTGACGAGGAGGCCACAGCGGGGGGGTGGTGCTAAGAGAGGAGAGCCAACCGCAATAAAGCTGCCTCCATTTCCCATCTCAGCTGCTTTAAGAGGGGACAGGAGGCTGTGCCCCTCTGCTATAGCCTTTCAAAAATGCCCTAATTTGTTGGCAGACTTTGCAGAAAGAGAGCCGCGCATTCACAATGGTTTTATTGGATACATTCGTATCCCTCTGCCAGGCACTGTCCCAGATTTCTTTAAATGGCAGCCGCCTTCTGGTGAGCTTAAAGGCCGAATCGTATGAAAAATATACATTTACACGCTGAACAGTCTTCAGCATCCTTCATCCGGGGACATGGAATGGGGTTGCAGCCATCTTCTGATTAGGAAGCATGCAGGAAACTCCTCGGTGGGAATTAAGATTCTACTGGGGACTGGTACTTTGGGAAAAACATGATTGTGGTCATTACAGAAACGAGTGAATAACACAGAACAGGTTGGACAAGGGTGACCTCTATGTTTACACTAGCATAATTAAGTGCAACATTGAAAATGGTCTTACTTATGCATACATTATGTTGCAATTTGCCTTTTTATACTAGAAATACTCTCTTCCTCTGTCTTGATCATGGCTTACCCATATAGTTGTGTAAAGTCCTGCTTCCTCGAGGGATCTGTACTTGTGACATTCATTACCTACCCGTGTTTCTGTATTGTATAGTATCGGCTTGAGGGTTACACGCACGTCATCTTCTAATAAATACCCAAGCCTGCCAAGTTTTTTAAAAAAAAAAAGTACATATATTGTTTACATCTGACGTGCGGCATGAATAGGAAGTGAACAGGGCACCCGGGAATCAGTCCCAGTACATAAAGTCTTTGATGGAGTTTCAGTTAAGATGACAAAAGGCACTGTAATGATTCTTTCGGTGGTACGTCTGAGCACCGTGGGATGCAGCTAGAAGAAAGTAGTCAGCTGTGTGGCGAAGATTGATTCCTATTCTGATTTTGATGAAAAAACAAGAGATAAAAGGCAAGGTGTCACTGCTTTGTTTGCTTTTTTATTTATATACCAGAGGCCTCGTCGGATCTAGGAAGCAGTCTGTAGGGTCCGACGTTACTGTCAGAACATCCTGGGAAAGCATTAGCACAACATCCTGTATTTGCACCCTTTACATCTCCATCTCGGTCTAAAATTACTTCTCACCTCGGTATTTCTGGTGACCTCGTTGCCATTTTAGATTTATTTATTTAGCAGACCCTTTTATCTGAAGCGACGTATGTTTGATAGAGCAGGATCAAACAGTCCCTGGAGCAATTGGAGGTTAAGGACCTTGCTCAGAGGCCCAAGGGTGACATCACACTGCCTGTGCTTTTGGATCATTGTTTTCATAAACCCAGAAAGAAGAAATAAATACTGAAAATGAAAGTGAAAGTTGACAGATTGGTTCGTTGATGCCTGTCGAGAGCCTTTTATTTTGCTTTTGGAAAAGGAGGCTGGGTTTTAAGTGTACAAGATCAAAGCCAGTCCTGGCTGTTGCCTGGTCCCTGTTAAGCTGCCATGGCCCATGCAGAATTAGTACACCGGGCAGGTATTGGAAGCCTTCCTCTCTCCTTATCGACACTCTGTGCTCAAAATCTCTGTTGATCTAAATGGAGGCACGCCATTGATTTTTTCAAAGGCCATCAGGCTGAAAATAGTCAATTGGCTTCGGCGACCAGACTGAGATTAAAGTGAAAATAAATAAATAAAAGCACCCTAAGAGATTTGGGCTCCTGTTGTCGGTTTAGGTGGAGCTCTAACAGCACTTTTTAATTCTACCCCCTGAAAGGAGATCTGCAGCGTGCTCATTGCAGCGACACCACAGAAAATACGTGGACCTTAAGTGGCAGTGTCAGCCTGCCAAATAAACATGTGTGAGCGTATTAATGCAATCTGATACATAGCGCCGAGGTGAGAAGCACTGAGGGCAGCCACGGCTCGATAACGTGATGGAAGACCGTTGGTAATAATTAAAGAGGCTCAAAGAACAGCATATTTATGGGAGCTGTAGCCGCCAAACGCCACACGTGTCCGGAAGCTTCAAACAGCACTTGTTGAACACGGACGCGCTTTCAGTGCATCGGGTACGAAGTGGTCTGAGTTTCTATTATTCGTGTTTTCAATCATCAATTTAACCGGGTACCGTGCTTTACCGGGGTAAGTAATAGGAAACAATGCCAGACGGCTCAAAAGCTCATTTGAAAAAATGAACATCTGCTTGTCTGAACTCCGCTGAGGATAGTTGTTCATGTTTTTTTTTTTTTTTGGCCAAAGTTAATAAAAAATTGTGTTAGGTTTTACAGACAGGGTGAAACTGAGCAAACCCAGCAATTTTTCGGAGATTGCATGCTGTACAGAGGATCGGAAATGACAAATGGTGTAGCAATTGGTGTGGCAGAGGACGCACTAGGTACGGGAGTGGCCTGGTCAGCTTCTGCGCGTGGGAAGCTCGCCGTACCGCTGTGCTTTTCTGTCAGCTAAGTGAGCGGCATTGTTGCAAGCTCAGTAGAAAACATTTATCAAATTCACAAACTTAAGATAAATCATCATCAACTGCAAGAAAAATTTTGTGAACCCTTTGAAACTATCTGGATATCTGCATGAATGATTCCTGAAATGCATTCTGATCTTCATCGTAATAAGAATATAAAAAAAAAAAAAACAAACAACACAAACAACACACATACTACATTTTACACATCTTTATTGAACAAATGGTTTATGGAGTCAGGGTCATTGCTGGAAAAGTATGTCAACCTATACCATAATGACCTCTTGAAAAGAGGTTATTCCTATTATTGAAAAAATTACTATTATTGAAAAAACCTGGTGCAGATCCTTCTAATTTTAATAACCTACGCCCTGTTTCTAATTTACCCTTCATTTCCAAAATTCTTGAAAAAACAGTAGCTACTCAACTCCATTCTCATCTATCATGTAACAACCTTTATGAACAGTTCCAGTCGGGCTTTCGCCCTCTTCATAGTACAGAAACTCTCTTCTAAAAATGACCAATGACCTCCTTAATGCAGCAGATTCTGGTTCACTGTCCATTCTCATACTCCCTGATCTGAGTGTGGCCTTCGATACAATTTGCCATATCACCCTTCTTAACAGGCTATCCTCCATCGGCATTACCCACACTCCCTCTGACTGGTTCAGATCTGGCACGCCATACTCAGTTCATACAACTTAAGTATTTTACATCCCAGTACTTCTTTGTGACCTCAGGGGGGCCCCCAGGGCTCTGTCCTGGGGCCCCTCCTTTTCATTATTTATCTTCTTCCACTTATCCTCCGTCACTACAATATTAATTTCCACTGTTATGCAGAGGACACCCAGCTCTACCTCACTTGTAAGCTCACTTCCAACCTTCCTCCCTTCTGCCTTACCAATTGTATAGCTGAAATAAAATCTTGGTTCTCTTCAAATTTTTTTAGACTAAACAGTGATAAAACGGTTTACATTTAACATAATGCATTTTACATAATACATTTAAATAAAATTTATTATTATTATTATTATCAAGTATCAATTTAACTTTGGCTCTTCCATATGTGGTGACATGATCTTCACAATGTTATGTTCAATGTGGCCCAATCAACAGAAGAGGCTCCATCAATCCACCATGAAGCAGGTTGTGGAAGAAATACAATAGGATGTATTCCTGTAAACGGATGAAATACAGCAACATCGCTACTCTTTCTAGTTATGTACACCTTATGAAGATCAGCACAAGGGCACAGTGTAGAGCCCCCAAGTAAGTAACAAACAAATCGCGACTGACAGCTGAGGATCTGAAGGCATCTCCCGCATTTGATCTGTGTTCATAAATCAAGAGAAGGTCTTGACTGCTCTCCAAAAATACAAAAAAAAAAACACTGCCGCCTGTCTCACGTTTGCTAAACACAACTTCAATGTCTGACAGCATTACTGGAACAAAGATCTGTAGATGGATGGAGACTGAAGCCAAACTTTTTGGTAAATGAACACAGCATTATGTTTAGAGAAAACCAAACATCACATGCAAGACGGACACTTCATCACGCCCTTGGAGCGTGGTGCACTCATCGACAGACCAAGCAACTCCAAGCTGTACTGGGAAATTCTACAGCAGAACATCAGCACATTTCCCTGGGATCTAAAACTCAGAAGAAGTTGGGTCACGACATAGAAGTAAATCAACAACAGAGCAGTTCATGCTGAAGAAATCCCATAGTTTAGAATGTCCAATTCAGAGTCCTGACCTCAATCCCATTGAAATGCGGTGGCATGATCTTAAGTATACTGCTCAAACAAGACATCCCTGAAAAAATACATGAGCTGAAACGGTTCTGTATAGCGGATTGGGTGGAAATCCTGAAAATTCCAATGGGTTAATCAAACTTTTTCTCACAACTGTAGATCAGATTAAACCTTTGATTCTGTGCTATGCTGTTTGAACTAATTTCCAATTTACATTGTTTATGTTGTCACTTACTAATGTGATAGCTAGTATGCTTATGTGATTATCACAGTTTAATCAAATTAAAGTCTAAAATTGACTTGAAATTTAAATGAGGAGTATTTCAGCTCTAACAGGAGCTGGACTGAAAAGTCCAATTGCGTCTGCTAAATAAATAAAAATGTAAATGTCTGCCTCTGTTGAAGGCTCTGCTGGCTGGTGTTTTTAGAGGTCAGACGGGCTTGTGGTGTCTCCTGCAGTCACGCTGCTCCGTGGTGAGGCTCCGCCCTCTAGCTCAGCCTGCGTTTCACCTCTGACTCACGCCGGCCACTTGGCCCACTTTGCCATCAGACGGATGTACCTCCATATGCCTGAACGACATCGCGATGTGACACCTGGTACGTCCCGCCGTTCCCATGACAACAGGGCATTACTTATTTGCTTATCCAACACTTTTTTTAAAATCCAAAACAAGTTATATAAGTTACAAGTGTTCTCATTACCGTACTTACCATAAACAACAAAGTTACCATAAATGGAGGAACATCAGAATGAGTAACAACACCTCCCCCACATACCCTAACTCCTCCTCGAACCTGTGACCTTCACAAATCCAACATTACCTGCATCATCCAGTGCTTCATCCATAGGAAATTTTCTACCTGCTAGTAAAAAAAACTGCAGTAACACTTTACTTGAGGGAGCATCAGTAATGTAGTAATTTTAAATTTTAACTTATACTTAACCAGAAAGTAAGTGATAGTTATGTACCGATCCCATGTTTGGTCATCAATAATCAGGCATGACGTTTTGTGTATTTCATGCAGATAATATATTTGTTCATGGTTTTCCCTAGAGTAGTAATCAAATTACTGTTACTTGTGGCCTACCGCTACGTTAAATTTTCCTTCCACACCCTCAAGTAAAATGTTGTCAAAACTGCAAATAGCCTCACATGCTTTTCAGTACAGTATTGCAGTTACACTACAGCACAGGCGCCCATGACCTATATCCAGATGTATGGGAGTGGCTTTTGATCCGAGCTAATCTCTGCTCCCCGCAGACCTTTTATCATGTGTATATTTAAACAGGCAGCACTGGGGACAGCATTAAAGGCTAGCAGAGGAGACAGCAGGAGCCAAGATGGGGTGTAATTGTTGGTACGTATTCAGCAAGCTTCTGGGTGAAAAAGTCTGGGGAAATCACTAACTTGTCCTCAAGAGCTTGCAGAAGAGGGGCAAAGACATCGCCCTCGAAGGACGAGCAGGCAGGACTCACTCTTAAACGTGCCATTTCAGGGCACAGGGACCTTGAGGTAATGTGCAAATTTTGCCTATAGCGTTCAAAAGACCATGCTGCAAACAAAATAGCGCATGCGTCTGTCAGCTATGGCTGACATATTTTCATATTTCACATATAGCCGCTTTCTTGCTATACTCCCAAATGCGGAATCACACCAGGTGACAATTCTGAGTGACCGTGATGCATCACTGTGTGAGGTTATGATGTAAATCATACGGTAAACTTCTCCAGCCCACACAGCTAAAGCTCTCCTCCCAAAATGCAGACTCACTTCCTGTTCCACACCAATAAAGACCTACCTGTAGACTTAGCTGGTGATTGAGGTTTATTTTTTATATAAAACTCAACATAAGCCCCTAAAAGCTTCTTTCCTGTGGTCTGAAAGAAGCTACTTCCTTCCTGCTATCAGACTTCATACAGCTTGCGCTTGTGTAGCTTTGTTTTCATGTGTTTATAAACTCTATCCGTTCCTTTTTTCTTAGGAAAATCAGATATGCTGCTGTTAAATGAGCAGGATCAGCTCTGGGGCCGCTGATCAGCTCTGGGCCCGCTGATCAGCTCTGGGCCCGCTGATACTGGGAGCCCGATTGCTAGGCCACTCAAGTAACAGAATCGAGGAAAATGACAAAACGTCACAGTTGATTTCTGCTCCACACTCAAGCTTCGTTGTTGGAAGTTTTTCAGCAAAGAAATATCCATTTAAAAAGAGGGGCGGGGCAGACTACGAGGCTCAGAGTTTTCGCTCGAGAAGCCCCATGTGTGGGGTCATGTGGGGTCAGCTGTGGATCCTGTGGATCGATAGAGATAACTGGAGCATGATTATGCATATCATAAACCCAAAAAAGGGCAAACTGGTGAATTCTGTGGCTTTCTGCTACCCCAAAGCGGGTCTGGTTCACGTCCCAGAAGGCTACCACGGATAGCACTTTTAAACAGGGTACCTGCACCCAAGAAACCTTGGATAATGCCCAGTTCTACAAATAAATGTGCAAAAGCATTAATTCCAAGCCGCGGGAAGTATAGTCTTTAATAGTGATGAATGACGGAGTTCCAAGCTCACAGTAGTGGGCTGCCTCTGAGGAGGCACTGTGTGTGCGTGTGTGTGTGTGTGTGTGAGCAGGGGGAGGCCGCACACAGCACCTAGAGCAGGGGTGGCCAATCTTATCCGCAAAGATCCAGTGTCTGTACTGGTTTCTGGGATAACCTTTAGATCAGCTGTTCAAACCAAGGTGTGAGGCCTCTTTGGCCAATCAGCCCTCTAATTAGCAATCTAATTAGGGAGTCGCAGTGAAAACCTGCACACCCAACAGCCCTTTATGGATAACATTGCCCCCCTCTGACCTACAGTAAGATACTCAAACACAAAAACAGCTACAGGAGTGGAAACGAGCACCATTATTGTGATGTGTGTAATGTATGGCTTCCTGGAGTACTCTCCTGGGCTGAAACGACATAAAAACAACCTTCAAAACAGTTTCCTCGACAAACAATCCTTACATAACAAAGGCACTGCACTACACAGACAGTCCCACAAACCCTTATATAAATCATATCTTATGTAAGTGGGATTTACCCCTCCCCCATACCATTCCAGACACCTTATAGCAAGGAAAAACTAAAAATATACTAATAAAGGGCACACATTAAATTGCAATGATAAAGTTTAATTACTGTATTTACATTGTAGATTTACTTACTGGCCTGTGTCGCCTTTCTGCATGAGTGCTTCTGTAAACTCTGTGCAACTCTGATATTTGTTGTGCCTGAATTTAAGCAAGCCAGTTTTATGTAAATTGCCTATATTTGTAAAGAAATCTATGGGATCGCTGCACCATGAGAAATGATAGTTTGCAGGGTCAAAGTGTCATAGCATCAAAGCATCACAAAATGAGGCCTTTCGTATCCATCCTGCAGACGATGCGTAATCTGACTCCCAAATCCCCACCCCCCCGCCTGACCGCTTGGCACAGGAAAGTTTTCAACAATATTCAGGAAGCATTCAGTGAAATAAAAAGACCCACAGCTGCAGAGTCTGCTGCAGTAGAAGCGACTTCCTCATGTGAAACAAACTTATCCCGGACTGCTCAGCCCCTCTACATTCCCATTTATCCGCCATATAAGACAGAGAGCAGTGGAAGTCTGATTCCACCTATTATGCCAGTCTGAGTGGTAAGTAAGCTCTTGCAGATGGGGTTCAGAGGGCCTGAGCCGTGTTGGTGCAGAATGGGGCCTGATTCTGTCTGCAGCGAGAGAGCCAGTTCCCTCTGTGCTTGTGTGGGCTTCCTCTGAGCTCACCTCTCCACTCCCACAGTCTGAAAGCCTCCCGTTGGGCTGACACCCCGAGGTCTATAGCCACATGAAAGCCGTCAGAACCACCCAGCTTCGCTATCGAGTGAAGCAGGCAGTGAGAAGTAGCCGTCATACTGAGTGTAAACGTGTGGAGCAGCCTCTGTCTTGTTTGTTAACCAAGTACAACTTATTGTAGTTACTTAGCAGATACTTGCATATAAAATGACTTATATAAAGTGGCTTTTAAATAACTTGCGCCCATTAGTACAGCTGAATATGTTGACAAAGGCAATTACGGTTAACAAATGGCACAAGTACATTGTAAATTGTATATATATTGGTCCATACTGTAATGCTGAGGTTCAAAATGACTGGCTGGGTGAAGGTCTTATATCTACGGTGTATTGTTATTTTGGCCGTTATTACTCAGTAGGGTGACTGCATCACAGCTGCAGGCATTTTCAGCATGGGGGGGTTACTTGACACCTCTTTGCACATCTTGGATCTCCAATGACCACAACCTCCACGGGGGAGGAATTAGTGACTTGGAGAGATCAGCCTCCGTTACAGTACTTGGCAGAGTGATGTAGACAGAGTTAAGGTCGACGCAGCGATTTTTGAGACCTACGATCAGGGTAACGGGAGACCACTCTGGTTCGTTCAGAAGCGCAAATCAAAGTTTTCAAAGTCATTGACTCCGCAGAATGTGATACACCCTGGTAACTCTGCGCGCAAGAAAGCAAAAGAAGCGAAACTGGGGTTTAATTGGAGCCACTCCAACTCCACGGGCTCTTTTGTGCTCTGGCTGCCTGGGAAAAGCAAAAACTCAACACACCTATTTCTCCGTGGGTGGCTCTGAAGAGCTAAGTCTTGGTACAATGTTGTCATGTAACTGGAAAGATACAAGAGAATATAATCTTATTTGTATCATTCATGGTTTTTCCCACTGAAATTTGCTTGAGTTTCAAGTTTAGTTTTGAATACAACAAAAGAAAGAACCAAACAAATGAGCAAATAAATGAAAGGAAAAAAAAACTCAATGAGTGAACAGACAAACAAATCGTCCGTGTTTGGTTTAGCTTTATGGTATTTAAACAAGCCACTGCATTTAGTTGTGCAGCATATATGTACAAATGGTTTGGAGCACCACTGATGTAGTGCTGAGTGAGAATGATTTATATCGTGCCATGTGTATCATCACGAGTCCCGTTCCACAGACTGGATCAGCGGTACAACCTGACCGAACGATCTGCAGCTCCATAAAAGGCCTGTTTCCCGGGCCGGCGTGCCTGCGAGTGACAGCTGCTGGGACTGACTCCTGCGAGCTCCCGATCCCGTGCGCTCGATAGCACGTGAAGACATTAATTGGCACGGCGGGGAGTGCATCCGTCAAGAGCGCCCAGAACTGAACGGAGGATTATATCCGGGGGGGATATAAAAAAGAACAGTTTTATGTGATTGGTGCACAGAAAATGAAACCTATCTTATGAAATGTTCTAGGAACCCAGTGCAATCATTTATGTTCTTCCATAAACAGGCAAAAATAACAGCCACACAGTCAAATCATTTGGGGAAATGCTTAAGAAAAACCCTAGATTCCACTTAAAGACAGTAATCCAAATAATGATAAACACCACCCAAACTGCAAAAGAGATGTGTTTGACATTATATCCCATTACCCCTTTCCGAGAGATTCAATCCATCCCACAAATACTGTCCCTGTCCCTTACCCCCCATCAGCTGCACCCCTAGATCATTCCTGGTTTGAAGGGTAAGTTAATCCCAGATTAATTCTTGTTCTAAATCCTGAGTGAATCATACATTTGATCTGTGCCCCTCTCCATCTATATCAGATTACATGATGCAAAGCTCAGGGGGACTTCCCCTGGACCTCTAAGATGTGGAACATGGCCCAGGAGAACACTGGCCTGGCTAATAGGCTTCCAATTTAGGCCCTGCCGGAGGGGTCACGGTTAATACATCGTCCCATTCCAGTCTCCCTTGATTTTCAACAGGTACTAATTATTTGTATGAGAGCTACCTGCGAAATTGAAAATGACTGAGGAGACGGCTGCTGTATGCAACATAGCTCTTGGTATATTAGGCCCAGGGATTGAGGCTCACATGGCCTACATGCATAAAGGAGACCGTCAAAGACATTAGTTTGAGCTGCTTTAGAATTCCACATAAACAGCCACCATAATAGCAGATGCACTTGTGATCTGTCCCTGATACTTGTGTCAACAGGAAGTGGGAGAGAGAGACAGAGAGAGAGAGACATAGAGAGCCGAGAGCAAATGGGTCCTTGTGGACTACCTGATCTAGGCTTCCTGGGCCAGCTGGCTTCCTCCACACTTCCAGTTCTTTCCAGCTACAAAGTTTACAGCTCTTGGCCAAGCAAAGGGGGCCCTGGGATTTAGGGGAGCAGAGCCTTCCCTGTGGGCTTATTAGGGAGCCCCCATCTCGAGTGACCAGGGCATACTGTCGATGCAGAGTCCCTCATTAGCGTACGGCACATGTGATAAGCATCACAAGGTCCAGTTATGCTCCGTTCTGCTGTGGCTTTCTCCTTTTTCTGTACTGAAGTGATATTTTAGGCTTTCCCTATTTTCCTTGGTTTCTCAACCATCTCCCTGTCTCCAGATCTCCAGCAGAAACATGGGGAGCGGTACCAGGAAGCCGCGCTGTCATGTTCTGTACTCAGTCGGAGAGTGCAGAGAGTGTGTGTGCGACTGTGTGTCTCTGGGCACACTTACTTCTTCAAACAAAAGGGATGAAAAAGGCCCACGGGCCTTTGAGGAAAATCACAGCTGTGTGACTATACACATATGCAAATGAAAGCAGAAGATATTTGCAGACTGTAACTGACAAAAGGATTTAAATAGGAAAAAACATAATTATGTAAAATTTAAGCACTGATCGGGTTTAACGAAAAGAGGGTCACACTTTGTCTCACTGCAATTTTGCTGAAAGTTTTCTCATTGAAAATGGGAACTGCACATGGTACGTAGCACATTGAAGAAGGCATCACCCCAAAATGTGTCTGTGTTGTTGGGTCAAGTCTTCTAATAAAATGGTAATAAAATCGACCTGTTTTCATTATACTTAATTGATTCTCTCATTGCCGCCCAGCTCTCTGACAATTGTGCCATATTGCCAGGATTGCCTATTGCCTATTGTTGTGTACCAATTTAAGCATTGAAATTATGACGATCTGCAAGCATTTTAGATTCAGGGTGTTTTGTGATGATAATGGCCTTGAAGAAAACTATTTTCAAGTTTCAGATACCAAGAAAATAATAAACACTGTACAAGTTTTTCCTTGTATAATGATAATACTATCACCAGTGGAATTAGGCTTGACAGGGAAGGGATGACTTTTCATTAAAGAGTAAACATGTACAAGGTTCTGTGTGACCTGTAATGTTGTGGTTGTCATAAACATTTAGCAGCTTTGTTTACTGGGAGACTGTTTGCTCTCTTTCTCTCATCATCAGACCAAACATGTTGGCTCATTACATGATGGTCTTCTGAGACCTGGAAAGCTGGGAAACAGTAGCTCTTTTCCAAGCCCCATGCAAGCTAATAATTATTATTTGAAAAATAAATTGCAATGTGTAGGCTTTGTTTGACAGATATTTTTTTTTTGTATATATTTTTTCAAAAAGCAGGGTTAGCTGGTCCCTGAAGCAGTAGGGGTTATGGGCCTTAGTGAGCCCTACAGTGAAACCACTCAGGTGCCCTGGGGGCTTGAACCAGCAACCGTCAGATTATAGGCACAGCAATCTAACCTACTGAGCTACACATCCCCACTAATGCCATGATTCTCCGGTGATAAGAAGATTCAGTTCTGCTCTGCAGGAGAATAATACCCCAATATGTACCCTACCCAAAACCCCTAAACAGACATTGAAAAATTGATGGAACAGATTTTTTTAATCTCCTGCAATACATTACTTTTTCAAATAAAGCTATTGGTATGATATGTATTCTGAGCAGGTAGATGAGAGAAACAACCTAAATACCACTCCATGTTCCCTGAATGCTTTTAATGATGCAATTTCTGCTAATTTAATTGGCTGTTTTATGACGTTTCTGCTTTGTCTGGTACATGGTGTGTAGCTCCTGCGCCAGTGCTGCTGCTCACATTCACTCTTGGGCATTCCCCGGAAGCTCGGCCTAGCTGCCCTTGTGCCCGTCTGATTCCCCAACACTCGTATGTCTGTAATGTGCTATTTGGCCCACTTGCATGTTGCTAAGTGTCTGCTAAGTAAAATAAGTCTGAACACAAAGAAGTGATTTTCTCTGAAGTGGGGGGGGGGGGGGGGTGGGGTACCCCGGCCGGCAGGGGGCGCCAACCGGGCCTTTGGGGCGCCGG
>JAODKM010000008.1:18773287-18786403 GCA_026780845.1 Petrocephalus sullivani | reverse complement strand
GGCGCCCCGCACCAGGGATTGGGGCCCGCGGGGGGGTTTTTGGGGGGGCAGCCCCCCGTGTGGGGGGCGCCGGAGGGGGGTGTCCGCCCTTTTCCACAAAAGGGGGAAAGGAAAAGAAGAAACCCCCCCCCCCCCCCCCCGCATCTGGAAATCGCTTCTGAGATGGAGCGAGCGAGGGAGTGAATGAGCAACGGAGCGAGAACCGGAGGGGGGGGATCATTTGTGAAATAGAGCAACCAGCCCCTAATATATATTCACGCTTACTGCAAAACTTAGCGTCCCTTCAAGCGAACTTAATAAAACGCCAACAATAATATATCAAAAGGGACACGTGTGTGTTTTTATATAACTGCTGATTTAAAAAGAGCATGTGCTGGAGCTACATCCCATACGGGGTAGTGTGGTGTATCTGAGAATCGGATTACGCTTTATAGAAAGTGGCGTGAAGAGAATCCCCGGGGCTCCTTAAACTGGAAACACTGGGACCAGTTCAGTCTGTGTGGGAGACTAGCTGCGAGCTGGGATATGCGGCTCTTATCTTAAATCCCAAGGCATGGGATAGGATTGGTTATAGACTCGGTCAGCCCGGTTAAGATCTGGTCGAGGGAGTGCAATGTGTGCTGCTGTACATGTAGGTAGCAGGTGTGATGTGTGTAACCCGGGGGACTAACGGTTTATCCGAAAGGGTTGCAGATGTAGGACACTCTGCAAACCTGGGCTGCTCCAGTGAAATACAATGTAACACAAAGCGATGTATCCGTATAGAAAGAAGACGTAACTGTGCGTAAATCAGCTCACCAGTCAGCGGGCAGTTCTGATCTGTACCTGGTCACTAATTAGGGACGGGTGCCTGTATAATCTCGGACGTGTCTGCGTTTTGCGTGGTGAAATACACTTCATACTAAGCTTATTTAGTCATAGGTTTTGATTTACATGTGCTACTTCTTATGGTGTAACGAATAAAAAAAGATTCAAATCCATAATCCACTCCAATCTATAATACTACTGCATCGATTCAAAAACCCAAATCCGGCTCCAATATGGAGGGATATCGACCAAAAACCGAGAAAGCCGCTACAAATCGATACAGCCATTGCATCACTGTTACTGCATCGTACTGTGGGATGTTTCATGTTAAGATCTTATGAAACAACTTCAGTTATCTGGATCGAGTATCAGCTATTTTTTGGTGTAACATATATACATGCAAAAAGTTTTTATTAATAAACACTTAAATACATAAATTGACAGATTCATTTTCTTGGGGAGCCTACTAGTCACAGCACAGAAAAATGATATGTTGATAATAGGCCTTCTGATGTAAAATATGTAAAATAAGTTGAATGGCTCATAATTTGTAAACATCTTGTTTTCATTTTTTTTATATTTTATAATCAGGAACAACTTAAATATTTTATATGTAATAATTAGTTGACTTCTGTAAAATAAACAATGTAATTGCTCCTGGATATTGTTGCTGCTATAAATATTTAGTTTAACATTGTAACGTGAAAATGTTTCAACAACAAAGAGATATAACAAAATCAGTATTAGACATTGGCAAAGCGGGGACCTCCCGTAAGTAATAGGACGCCACAGAGACCTTTATTCTTGGAAAGACAGCTCTCGAATATTTCCTCACTCTGATATTGGTGGCCGTTTATGCTATAGGCTTGGCAGATGCTTCTTTGGTCACCAGGAGTGGTGCAATATTTTTAAGGGATTGCTAAGAAAAATAGCGAAATTGATATCACTATCGATCACATCACATTTGTTCATTTTTATGGCTTATGTAACTGCAGCATATGTCTAGAATCGCTACACTAACAGGTTGTTCTGGGGGCAAATGTTCCATTCATCACCTCTTTATTTACTTGTCCAGAGCCTTATTAATGAAGAAGTCAGCATTATAAGTGAGTCAACTCAGCACCATATAAATTGGTAGAATTGAATGATAATTACTTAAAATATGTTGCCTAGATGGCAGGGATGACCCCAGAAATCATCTCCTGCTCCCAAAGATGAGGGCTCATTTATCTTATAGACTTTTTGAGAGCTATTCGCCCTCATATGCTTCCTCTAGCCGCTTAACCCTCCCCGAGAAGCGGTGGGCTCCCTGCCCCCTGCTTCCTGCAGTTAATGTGATGTTGTTACGGAGCACGGACATCTTATGTAGCACTTTTGCTGAGTTGTACAATTAATCACGGAGGTGGGCCTGGGAGGGGGGCAAGAAGAGGGGTGGGGGGGCAGGTCTGCCAGCCCCATAGAGAAGCAGTTGGCTGTTCCTCTCTCCCGAGGCTGTTTCAGGGCCTCAGCAGGGCTAAGGGAGGTAATATTGCCAGCTGGAGATGCGCCAGCTTTGCTTTAAAGGCAGATCGAGCAGCATTTCACCCTGTATCCTCATGTTAGCGACCCCGGCAGAACTCGCAGCATATTTGTTACATAATTGTGCTTTTTTCTAACTCTGACAACCTTTTCCTCCCACAGGGTAATAGCAACTTAAAGACAGAAAATAATTAAAGCACTATTGGAAGTATTACAATGTGTAATGCTAAATTAGCAATGTCAGGATTCCATACGTTTGCACTAATACCAACATTTCTCACAGAATGTATGCAGTCCGCTGACCCATAAATTCTGCCGTATCCATAGTGACAGTGCAACACAAGTGCAACCTCAGACTGTGTTCTCAATGAATATTGCATAAACGTTTGCTTGTTGTGTTTTGAGCGCTGCTCACAAGGAGACACGTATTAGGGGAAGGACTGTGGTTCCTGGCTTGTAATGTCGGCCTGTGATATTTCGGATGGGATTGATTGGGGGCTCTTTTGAGTGCCAAAACGTTACAAATATGGAAGCTTGTGAATAAGTGGTGATTCAGAAAAAAACAACTGTATATATTTATGGAGAATAAAATGCCATTGCCTGTCCCTGTCTGATTCTCTAAATATCTCCCCAGTCCTGTTGTTATTTTGGGGCATGCAAACACATGCACATTCTTCTCCCACAATGCCCCTCTTTGTGCTGAACTGATCAATACTAATTGCTTTCACTTTTACCTCCACCATCTTGTGGCCGCAAGACTCTTCATTAATACAGTTAATACAGAACGCTGGATGCTTTCTGATATTTGAGGACTCCTAAATGCCAGGCTCAGTCCAAAATCACTATGCCAGCTGCCATAAAACAGATACAAGCTGCTTGATTATCACCCACAAGACAGAATTTTGGTGTAGTGACTATGAATCTAAACTTTCAGCTCTTGCACTGAAAGCTGAGACACGATGAGAAATGCTCTTTCATGTTTCAGTTGAAATCCATACTGTTCCGTTGAACGGATGGGCCATTTGTGCATAAATGCTGTCGGATTTCTAGCCAGGTCTGGAAGTGTCTGGAAGAGTATCAGTCATGCAGGCAGGTGAAGGAATCTTTATTTTAATTTGTGTCAATATACCTGCCAAGATCCCCGGTTGAAGTTGACCTGTAGGAGGTCTGGGCTTCAAATGGAATGACAGCAGTTACATAAATGACAACGATTACATAAATGACAGCCTTGCACAAAGGGTGCAAATAGGCGAGAGATAACGGGCGCGATAGCACCAAGGGTATTGATTAAAGGAGGCTGCACTAACCTTCTGTGCAAAGTTTTTTGGGAGGGAAATAAAGAATCCAGTAAGACCAACATGGGAACATGGAGTCTAAAAGCTGCAGGCTTGCTGCTGGAAGAGATCCCGATCTTTCAGCTGTCTTGTGTCTGCGAGGCCAAGGTGGAGCTGCCGGCAGGCTCCACCCACAGGCTTTTCCCAGGGTACCTCCTACACTAAGTATCAGCAGCACAGGAAGCTCCTGGCAGAAGATCTGCCTCAAGATATCCATCAGCAGCTGTCTCCTTTGTGAAACAAGCGAGGATGAGGCATAGTGTGTTTCTGAGCAGTCGCATGCCACCAGAACTACGCTGACTCACATGCAGCTCATACTGTGGTGCTAATCTAACGTGGCAATATTGTTAATTCACGTTAGCAGTATTACATTAGCAAAATGACAACGCGGTGCAAAGATCCCACATGTTGTTCATTTGCTTTTCTCAACGTCCCACTGACATCATGATGGAAGTTCTCAACGGAACCATCCACATTGGCCAATGAAATTTCTCCTCCACATGAGGTTCTTATGTATTGTACAGCCTTCCCCTTACGTGAGTGGTGACTTCCTGTTCCTACAAGCCTCGCTTCCCCAAAGTCTATTACGAGCAATGTCAAGTGGCCAAATAAACAAGGGCCATTTGCATTTCAATGCTGCTCGCCCATAAATCAAGCCAGTCAAGGAAGCTGGCTTCTTTGAGCATAACCATGTAGGTGACATCCCCTTGCCCTCATAAATCCCAACAAATCCGCACCGGTGGACACATCTCCGGGGACGTGTCTGAAACAGGTTTACACTTCCCACCTCCCTGATCGTCTCTGTAAATCCCTCGCTGCCTTCAATAACATTAAATCTTCAATAAAATGTGAATAAACGTGCAGCTTGTTTCGGCAGAGCAGCTTCATTAGCTACTATAATTCGTATTTCCAGGGCCTGCCTTTGTTTGAAAGACAGTCAGGACGTGTCTGGAGTAAGTCAGGAGTAAAAACAGCTTTTCTTAAAATGTCAGAATAAATGTAGATTAATAAAAGCATGTGGACATACTGTCTCTAGTTTGTCTATTTTCAGAACAAACACCTCGATAAAATGATCAAAACAAATGGAGTGCTACATTTTAAATTTAATTTATTTTGACATCTTGTGCTTTTTTTCAATACCTGGAAAGTTTTTAAACACAGTATTAACTGTTACCAATATTTTGATGTGAAAATTGCATGTAAAACAAGTGGATATTTATTTCCTACCTTCTATTGCTTATTTAGACTCTGAACAGCAGTGTACCTTGTCAAAGCTTTGGAGTTAATAGTCCAGTGACAGCTAGAGTTTCGCCAAATGTTTTCTGTGTTGGCATGATTGGTCCGGTGCCCCTGCAGTGTCTTCAGCTCTTCTGCCTCCTGTGCTGTGTCTAAAGGCCCCGGTGCATGGTGTTTACCGCATAAATAATTCTCTGTGTCTGAGTGAGAAAGGTTGAAGCATAATGTGCCCCCGGCGTGTTCCTTCCACACCTGACAATAAGACAGTGTGTCCCTTTTTTCTTGTCACCAGTTGCAGCCGGCCTGGCTGCCAGCTTCTTTCCCATGATCCTCCTTTCCAAGGAACTGCCAAGAAAGTGGCTCCCAGAAGGCCTTTGTGGGGTTGCATGAGGATGGCCCCAGTGATTGCTGATTGGCCAAGCTCAAAACCAATCAAAATGCACATGAGGTGTCCCAGAATCTATATAGCAGGCTGACCTAAAGTACAGCTCCTGTTTAATGTGCAATGTTATGTTTAAAGTGAGTTAATAGTTTAAGCGAATTAATGGTGAAGGATGTGTAAATTTTGAATGCCAGGGAGATGTATTTAAAATACATATTTCAGCTGTTGATCATTTTTTTTTCTCTGAAGTACTGTTTACTTTTTAGTCATCTTTGTTTTTCTATAAAAATGAACATTTACATAAACTGTATCACACTGGAATCGAAGTGGAATTTTTTATGCATGCTTTATCTTTAGAAGTGGACCATCATACCCCCCTGTGACTGTGGTATTTGTGCACTTTTAAATGCACTTCAGTATCTCAGGTTTGAAGACCATCACTTGATGGGACTCATGACTCAGCGCTGATCAATGACGGATCGATTCTCGGCTCGCCAGCAGGCAGGATCCGCTGATCCATCAACAAGGTGCTCTCGTCTTGGGGGGGGGGACGCTCCATGTGTCACTGAAGGTGGCCCACGTCCAGTGACAAGTGGCAATCGAGCCAGGTAACACCCCAAACGTTTTTGATGGTAGCTAAATGTGTGGGTGGAGGCAAGACTGACATTCACATACGTACAGACCACCCAGAGCCATGATGAGGAACCATGAGTCAGACTGAGGAATCTTCTACAAAAAAAGGCAATCACTGATTCCTGGCAGATATTCCGTCCATGAAGTCTAAAATCCAAAACAAACACAAAAACTATGACAATCACCCAGGCTTGTCCAAGCCAGCCCCTCTCCCAAAGGTCTTCATTAGTGCTGATTTCCAGCACAGACATGTATCAAAGGGGGATGTGTGCAGAAGCGCTGCTGCTGTTTGGGGTGGTGCTTTGGAAGAAGCAGTGGACCTGTCTGCAGTGCTTTGTGGTGCTAGGGGACATTTTCCAGCTTTTAGCAAAGAGTTTCTTGCTGAGCTGGGCCATGGTGACATTCACACATCACACAGCTATCCAGAAAAATGTCCCGTTATCTCTAAATGCTGAGTTACCATTCGGGGCTCAAAATACATGTACCTGGATGGTTGATGTCATAATATAAACCAGGGGTATCCAACTCCGGTCCCGGAGAGCTACTGTCCAGTAGGTTTTCTTTCCTGCCTGCCTTCTAATGAGACACACCTGTTCTCAGGTAAATACCAGGAACAGGTGTCGCTCGTCAGAAGCCAGGTGGAATAGAAAACCTGCTGGACAGTAGCTCTCCAGGACCGGAGTTGGATACCCCTGATATAAACCCTGATGACATCATTTTCTTTAGTCAAAAACGATGTCCAGCACCCCCAAGGCCTTGCTCAAGGGCCAAAAGTGATATGATTAGTCTGCCAGTGCTGGGATTTGAACACATACCCTTCCAGATGCATGAAGAGATTGTAGTATCATGTCCTATGAAGCCCTTATCCATAAAGCCTAATGACTCTTCTTATAATTCACTGTAACACATTCATAAAGTATTTTAAGCATGGCTATACATATTTATAAAAAGGCATAACACACCATAGCTATGTTTCTCATGAATTATGAAAGCTCTGTGAAGGTCTCATTTATAATGCACTATACATACCTACATAATGCATTGTAAGAATTAAGAATGCTCTGTGCTGCATCGGGAAGGTGTTTATAGTGCATTATAGATGAGCTTCATAGAGCATTCATAATGCATAATACACATTACTATAATGTGTCATGCCTTTTTAATAATAGTTATAAATGAGTTTATAATACTTTATGAATGCATTATAATGCATTCTGAGGGTATGTGTAATGCAGTATAATGACTGTAAGTAAAGTGTTACTGAGATCGCTAACTCACAGAGCTGCTGTATAAACAACAACAACCAAGACTGAAAATTCAGCTTTTAGGTATCAGGGAAACAGAAAGATCTCTTCAGTTTTTTCGTGTTAGATGGACTTTTATGTTCACATCCAGACTTGCCAAAGAGAGAGTGTCAGGCATCCCTGGATTTCGGTGATTTGCTAGCTGCTTACTTTCATGCTCTGCTTCTCACTACGAAATCAGGGCGATATTGTGTTAGCAGTGCATTCAAGCCTGTCGAATTCGCACTCGTTATCCTGTTTCAGACGTTACCTTGTGGCTCACCGCAGGCAGCAGCTGCAGAATCAGAGCCCCGTGCAAGTGCCAAGAAAGAAGAGGTGTGACACACGATTTTAGCGAAAAGATTACGCTGCGTAAAATCCTTTTCCCTGTTGTGTCCGCAATTGGGTCGACGTCACCGAAAATGACGGGTCGGACTTGGATTCTAGGCAGGGTCTCGATTTTATGGAGACGATGGATCCTGTTTATCGTGGAGACCCCAGGGCAGCTGTGGGATTGCGGTCGTTTTATATCCACGGCTTTCCCAAATTATATTTCGGAAGTCCGAAAGGCCTCTCTGTGTGTCTTATGTTGTCAAAATGGTGCAAATTTAAATCGTTAAATGAAAGTGTTTTTGCGCTCAATGGAGCTGCTCTATTGGATTCTACCTCATCAGTCACATGTTCCAAGTGACTGATCTTTCTGATTAGTCATCAGTCTCCATCCTCATCATCGCCTCAATTAACTTGACTTAAAAACAGCAAGAATCCTTGTCTGTTGCATTGTCAGGCTAATAGAAATTTTAATCTCGAACCACGGCGCATAAGCAGCAGATTAATGAGGGCGCTCAAACACAAGAGGTGTGGGCGTACTTCCAAATATGGCACGGCGCTGACAGCATGTCACCGGCAGAGGCAGTGGCGAGAGTCCCTCCCTCACAAGCTGGCCTTGCAGCTTCCCACTGCATACTGGGAAAGTGAGTCTGATGGGCAAACTGAGCCAATATGGCGATCAGAGGGAAATGCACCTCTCATTTTGATGCTCAACAGACATCGTAAGTATTAGCTTGTGGGGGGGAGGGGGTGCTACTGTCCATCAATGGATGAGCTGACTATGGTTGTCAGTGATAATTTACTTCTCCTGGCATCGATCTGTGCCCTGTAGCTTTAACTGAGGCCTGGAAGTTAGCTGAAGATTTACATTTTTATTTAGCAGACACTTTCATCCAAATCAACATGCATTTTTTTGAGAAAGCAGGGTTGTACATTTCACAGAGCAATTTGGGGGTCAAGCATCTGGTTGGACCCAATGGCAAAACCACTCTGCCAGCCCAGGGTTTTGAACCAACAACCTTCTGATCACAGGTGTGGCATCCTGAGCACACTGAGCCTCACTCCACCTGAGGCTCTGCTTTTCATTACTTGTTTTTTCTTGTTCCCCCTTTTGTTTGAGGCTCCTCCAGCTTATTTACAGCTACGAATAGCACCTTTACTCTCCCTGTTTACCTGGCCTGATGTCCGGCCGCGCGAGATCCCTCCCTCGCCATTTGCTACCCAAGCTCCTCATGACGTCGTCCTTTTCATATTCTGTCCTCAGAGATACGGCGTGTTTTGGAGTTTGCGAGAATGAAAAAAAATGGCTGAGAAAACAGAGCAGGAGCCCGTAGGTCAGCAGCGAAGCCGACGTGGATGTACTGTACAAACGTGGATGTATTGTACAAGCGTGGATGTATTGTACAAGCGTGGATGTACTGTACAAACGTGGATGTATTGTACAAACGTGGATGTACTGTTCAAACGTGGATGTACTGTACAAGCGTGGATGTATTGTACTAACGTGGATGTATTGTACAAACGTGGATGTATTGTACAAGCTAATCAGGCGGGAGAAAGACTCCAGGCATTTGCAGAGTAAACAGGGACGTGATGTTATGACAACAGGCTGGAAACTTGCTCAGTCTCTGCTAATTGTCTTTGGCTCTTTGCTATCTAATACTTTTAATGAACCTTTTGCATCTTCTTTGTAATTTTATTTATAGCACTTCTGTAAATTTTAAATGGCAATTCCAAAAAAATGAGGAATTCTTCATTTTCTGCACCAATGCCCAGCTGTTCTACTCTAATCAACAATTAAGGAGTTCATTCGGTAGCATGTCTACCTAAAACAGAAGCATGGAGAGCATTGTTTTGGCAATTTGTTGGGTTACAGTTGGCTGCTTGTGGAAGACACACTGAGCGCCTCTCCCCCGTTCGCCGCCGGAGTCGACCATTGACTCATTAAAACCCAAGCGTACCCAGACAAAGCGAATTTCAAGGTTATCGCTCTCTTCCCTCCCTCGTTTTATTCGCCGCGAGTTGGGTTAATGGTTATCTGGGGAACTTTGATCTCCCTTGTGTCTCCCGGGAGACGGCTGGCGGGAGCAAGGGCCACCGCTGAATTAGAAGCAGGAGACCGAATCGCGTGCATGGGGGGTGTTCCGGAAGGTTCCGGGATTAGCGCTCGCCGTCAAAAGACGGACCAATTTGCTCACAGGCCTTTTTATCATCTTCACGTCTGGCCCGAAGCTCCATGTATGATAACGTGTTTAATATCGACCGTGTGCGTAAGCGCTAATGTGCACTAACTGTCATCCTTGATGATTTACCTGGAAGGCCATCCAATACAAAACACTTAAACGGACTTCCTGCTTCTCAGAGTTACCAGCGAGCCTTACCGATCTGACGTGTACTCGATCTGCCTTTTCCCAAGGCATCCAAGGCCTGGAAGCTGCGCATTTACCTTTCAGAGGTAGTGATATAACAAAGAGGAAAGCCGTAGGCCACCAGAGGTGTCTTTGTGGGACACCACCTCCAGGTACCCGCGTGTTGTACTGCAATGCCATGTTTGTGTCAGCTGTGCCCAGACAGGAGGGTGAAGACACGGCAAGAGATCAATCGAGCAAATAGACAAGAGGAGGTGCGGCTTCACCAGTGTAGCACTCGTGCGCTTTGGGGTTAAGAAAACGATCCAGGTGCAAGTGATGGCCGAGCCGGATTTCCCCGGAAGAGCCTCGGTCGGTGGGGAGCGTTCTGTCAGCTGGCAGAAATTGTTTGTGTCCTATTATTTTTGTTGAGAGGAAGAATGAAAAATAATGGCTTCTGGATGGGAGAGATGAATGGGTTTTATTTCATTGTCTGCCAGGTCGCAGTAGGGTAACCCAGAGGACTGGGAAATGGCAAGCTGCCCTGTGTCTGACTGTACTTCGCCCCCACCAGACACGAATAACTTTCTAACCTTAAATCTTACAGTGGCAAAGGTGCCTAATTCCTAGGAATGTGCTTTGCGTAAACGGAAGCTGAATTCCAGCTGTGGGTTTTTTTTCAGGCATCCCTACAGAGAACTCTACCTTTTTATTACATCACAGAGAGATTTGCATGCATGGTGACATCAGAGGGACTCTTGGCAGACACATTAAAAGCCCTGTGCTTAACCTTTACGTCTGTATCCTTTGACAATGCAGGGTACAGTAGAATGAGCCCTGAACTGATAACATAGCATTTTCCCTCCTTGAGTTAGCGAGAGTATTGTATTCCAGGTTTTTACAGTGGGAAGCCTCCTTTTGTGAAGGCCGTGATGCCTGATTGGACCTTTGTAGGTTTTAACAAAGCTCAGAATATAAACTTTTATTGTGACGTTTTTAACTACATAAGGTGCGTATCTACCCTGGGAGAGGTCGTCGCATTGAGGAGAAGATAGGGCTGGAGAGCAGGAGGATATGATAGATCAGAACCAAAGCAGCAGGAGAGTGCTTGGCAAATATTTTATGTGAGATCATATCAAAACTTCACTGATGTCACTGTGAAAATGGTAATTCTTCTAAGACATCTGAGTAATAGGAGAAACAGAGCAAGAGGACATGATTAGCTCAGTGTTGTTTTTAATGGGGCTTAATTTTAACATAAGAACAGATCATTAACCAAAGCTTCATGATCTGGCCTCCATTTTCCTTCTGAAGTTCAAGAAATGTGACAGAGTAAGAGAGTGGGGTTAGCGAGCAGAGTAATGTATGGTCAGCAGAATCAATTCTACTGCGGAACCACAAGGCTACAGACAACATTGGCTGTGTGGAGCACATACGTCATGGAGACATGATGGTGATTAGGCTTTTGATGGGGAATCGAGTGCCTTCAGAAGAACCACAAGACTCAAACTAGTCACGCACCCAACTCCCGAGGATATCAGTCCGCCGCTTCCAAGAAGCAAGACAAAAACTTGAAACAATTAAACGCCTTTCCCTATGATGTGGGCTGACAGGGTGGGGCACGCACGTGCTTACGTTCGTTCAGTGCCGCGCAGCCTCCAACGGCGATGCTGCTAGATTTCATGAGGGCTGCATTGTGCATTTGCCTCCAGTCTCAGAACCCAACAAGTTAGCCTCTGGCTAGAACACATCAAGAAGTGCCCTGGGTGGGGTGGATGCTAAGGAACGCTAATAAGTGGGCTAGACTGACTGCAGATGACCCGATGAGCCGTGTGGGCTTCTGGCCCCCTGCACACTCTCGTCTCGGGTAATTAAGGTGCTCCCCCCAGGCCCTGTTACTTTTGTTTGATGGCAGTAAACATACCAAGTCGTTCCTCGGAGTCCACCCACGTGTAAGTAGACAGGAAAGCCCCGGCAGGCCCAGGATGCTGAGGAGAAGTAACGCGATGAAAAGGCATCATGCGGGCTGCCAGCACCGCCGTCTGAAAGGGCCGCTTCCCATGGAAGTGTTTTTGATGAGGGACTACGCTGGTCACAGGTGCGGCCATGAGCGCGATTCAGCGAAACAGAAATAGCTTTTAATGGGGTTTGTTAATGCATAGCATAGGGGAGAGTGCTGCGCTGGGCCGCGCCAGCGTGACACGAAAACGGCAGGTGAGTTCATTTCACAAGTACGTGCCGCAGTGGTGCCGTGGGAAGTGAGTGACAGCATCAGCGGGGAGAAGCACGGGCAGGAAGTGGCTCACAGGATGTCAGAAGCAGGGTGACAGCTGGCATTCACTTATGTCAGGAACCTCCAAGTAAAGTGCAAAACTAATAAAGCCTTTTTACCCTCCATCCATCCATCCATCCACCCACCCATCCACTCAGTCATCCTTCATGGGAGCAGCGAGTGACTCTGAGCCTCTGCCTGTGACCAGAAAGCCTCCGGTTCAGGAGAACCAACTTCAGCAGAATAGTTACCAAGCCGCTGAGCTCGGTCTCACCCACATGTGTGTCTGTGCATCATGGAGAGCAAGATGGGGTCCCCACGAGGGATCAATAACATGTGGCAACCAGCAGGACTGCAATAGGGATTAATCACGTGTCATTATTATTATTAATCACTTATCCTAACTAGCATTTATTTCATAAATTGTACTTAAGTTAAAAAATATAGTGAAGATCTAATGTCATTGCACATCACCCCTCTGTAAGGATGGCACCCCAATACAGGAACCTGCAAGCACCCTGTCCTCCTGGTGGTCTTCCCAATGTGTGTCTTCCCCCTTTATTTATAGTTCCTTCCCAGACTCCACTCTCTGTGCCAATCTCCCCCCGTCATCTATAACGGCGACGCCGGAGTGTGACGGGCAGCGAGCGGTAGCTTCAGGACCGTGGACAGCGGCTGCCCGTCACACTCCGGCGTCGCCCCACGACACAGCACTTCAGTGTATTTCTCATTATTTTCAGTAGTCAGCATAATGGGGTAATCGATGCTGCATATTTATACTATATAAAATCAATTAGATCTATAAGATTCTGACAGGCTTGGATGCTGTTCAACCAAATAGTTATTTCAGCATTAGTACAAATGCAAGAACTCATGGCCATAGGTGGAAATTAGCCGGAGAACATTTTAAACTGGATTTAAGGAAGCACTTCTTTACACAGCGGGTAGTTAGAGTATGGAATAGTCTTCCTGA
>JAODKM010000008.1:18753397-18773187 GCA_026780845.1 Petrocephalus sullivani | reverse complement strand
AGTTCTCCCCAAGCGAGCTTGATGGGCCGAATGGCCTCCTCTCGTTTGTATATTTCTTATGTTCTTATGTTCTTAATTAAAAACCACATTTTATTTACAATATCTTGTAAATGTGTATCCATATCACTCGCTTTAATGTCTAACAAAATTTATTGTCCCGCATAATAAGGCATAAATTATTTTGGCAGGCTGGCTACCCTTCCAAAGTTGTTGACCAGCCAATATCCATGTAGCCAATTTTAGAAAAATATAATGTGCAGCAAGTAAAATCGTTTGCCTTTCTCTATCGATTAAGTGATAACAGCACAATTTGACTGATGTCTGTTTGCACCAATCATTAACTGGGGATCCTGTAGTCCCGCCTCCGACACTTTCCCAGCCAAGTACTCTAGACATGCATTCTGACATATCTGAGGCAGCCTGGTGTCATTTTGACTATTTTTGCTATTTCTGTATCTTGGAGGCCATTTGTGGCTCAGTTAGGTTGCTGTACCTGTGATTGGAAGTGATTCCACCACTGGGCCCCTTAGCGAGAGCGCCTTCCAGCTGCTCCAGGGACTGGCTGTGCGCTGCTTTCTCAGAAATGTATGGTGTTCTGGGTGTCTGCTTAATATATATAATGTAATGTGTAATGTACTTCTGAGAGAGCTCATGATGGCACTTGCTAAACATCACAAAACCCAAGTAGATGGGTTCAGAAGCTGCCCATTATTTGAAGAAGCAGCAATAATTGCACGATTCTGAATCTTCCCACATCGTACTCTGCTGCTGAGAAGACGGAACACACAGATACTGTGCAAAATCTCTAGCAGTAAAATCCATGTAAGAATAAGCATGTATGCAAACATTTACAGTGCGATATATGTTTATTAAACATGCTTATTGAGGAGACTGAAAGGGTATCGCTTAGAGAAACTTAATCTTTAAACTATGTTATAAACCGGGGTACACTGATAAGTCACTGAACATTCATTCTTACCATGCTGACAATTTAATGCCGGTTTCACACACAGGGAAAAAAAATCTATGAAGGAGAGCATATTAATGTTTATATGAATATTAATATACTTTCTCCAGAATACATTTTTCATGTAGACCTACATTCAACATGAGTAAAGCAGGCCCGCTTTACTCTCCTCATGATCTCCTCATGAAATTTAAATTTCTGGCAGTGATGAAGGGTTGTAATTGTTATTGATTATTGATTTTATTGAAAGGATGAACTTTGATATGTGCATGTTACTGTTCAGCCTGTCCAATTAAGATACACAGGGAGAATAGTCACAGCTTTTGAATAATACAGCTCTTGATACATAAAACATATAGCTGTATTTTATTTTATTTTTTAGCTGAGTGAAAAATGCACGCTATGGGCACGGTCGTCATCTGTCCTCTCGCCGATTGTTTTATTTATTGATTCAATCAGTTTCTATCAGGCATACTGAGGAGTGGAAACACAATAAATAATACATCCCATAATCATGTTTACCGGGCCGGGAAGAGACACATCGTCTGCCGCTGTGGTAATTTCATGAAAGCACACCGCGAGAGAGTGAGATGGTGAGCACGGGCAGGGGTCCCATTTTAAGGTCACACAAAAAACTTAAAAACCGAGAAACTGTTGCCACGCCAAAGTCAAACAAGGATGGAAAAAAATTAAGCTTTAATATTTATCTGTCCATCCATTAATCCATTTATCCATTTTGTGGTCATTTTGTTTATTTAATACAGTGCAGTGTAGTGCAGTTTACCTTGGCTGTTAATCATGACTCCAGTGGCCCTGTTTTACCTCAGCAAGAATCGCCTGGTTCTGGTCGGCCAGCAGAACCTCACGGTTTATGGTTTATTGACAATGGGGCTTCTCTAGTCAGGATTACAGGGACAGCGCAGGAGAAGCATGAAAGCCAGCAGAGATTGTCCAGGAGGGAAAGAGGAGCAGAAATGTAACTTAGGGATTAGGAAGTTGTTACAAAGTTCAGCAGCACCTGCATAACAGAAGTAATAAAGTGACATAGGAATTCAGATAAAATGTTTCCTGAAACTGGAGAAGAACAACACACAACAAAACGCATCCCAAAGTCAACATCAGCACTGGCCTGTGCTGCTGCATGGATGGACATGCCACAGTGTAAAATGTATATCAAACTGACTCAGGCTGAGGACATTACACGTTATTCTGAGGAAATGACACGTTATAAACAGCATTCTTAGCCAGTGCGTCGAGGATCAAGAAACACATGCCCACTGTATGTGAACAATGTATGGGGGACAAAACACTTAGCAATGCGGAATCATGTACATGGTGTGTGCTGCAAAGCGCATTAGCCAATGAGGTATTATTGGTACAAGGGGGAAGATTTGCACAGAAGTGCTATGCTAGGGCTAACATGGCCTGGAGTCTTTCTGCCATGAAATGTGTATCAGCTCCCTCACCTCAGAGGGTAATCCCGTCCCATAGCTGGTGAAGCCTGTCATTCAGATCTGGGGATGGCACCCACCACTTATATAAGAATTGTTCCTAAGCATCAGGCCAGAGAAGCACAGTGTACGGAAGCGAATGGGGACGCAATACCAAACTCATGTCTTATGCCATAATTGCGCTCTGTCTTCTGGATTTGTGCATCTAACGGTTCATGAGTGGATCAGAAGTTGGTTTTTATTCAGCCCCAGACACTCGAGTGATCAGCCCGACTTACTGTTTCCCTGGCTAGACTTATTGAGTTGTTTCTTTGTTAAGAGAGCTGGAAAACATGCATGCGGGCTGGCTGGATTGGAAGCCTATCGGACTGAACTGACCACGTGATAACAAATACGACCAATCAGTAGCATTCCAGTCATCACGTGATAACAAATACGACCAATCAGTAGCATTACAGTCATCACTATAAATACACTCAGTGAGACTTGACGTGCTGGTATTCTTTCATGAATATGTGCAGAGATATTCCACCTTAGGTATATTAATATTCTAGTGTATGGGGTGGTGCCAGCTAGGCTTGGCTAGTTGTTACGGTAATACTGTACACCTTGGGTGTTTTGGTTTAAAAATCCCCAGATCAACAAAATTTATTAGGAAATACAGGAATTCCTTTGAAAATTACAAGATATCAGAGTATAATGGTTGATGGACAGTATTAAACATTTCTTGCTGACCAAGCCTAATGCTGGCTAAGGGGGGCAGTAAAATTTGAAAAATCCTGGAAAGGGATGCTGGTAGTAACATTTTCCAACTGGGACTAGAGGGTCGCAGTTAAACCTGCCACCCGGGCGGGTGGGCTTGTGGCAGTAAAACATTTTCCCAGGTAATTTTACCGCCACTGTATAGCAGAATGACAGATTTCGGGGCATTACACATCATTTTCTCGTGTCAGGGAGCTGCTTCTGGGACAGGTGGGATGTCTTTATGTTAATAATATACAATATATATATAATATATATAATATAATCAGATTATATATAATATAATCTGATTCTTAAAATAATTCTGGATAATGATTCTTAGAATAATTTGGTGAGTCCCCAGAAAGGGCACCCATCGCACCAATGACATACCAGTGGAAATGGCGGCTTTCATGCGGCTACAGTTCTTTCCCTTTTCGCCGCCTTCAGAAGGTTCACAGGTCTTTAACTTGATTGTTTTAATTAGGTTCAAATGCAATTACACAGCAAGTAGGGGGCTAAATCATCCGGAAAAGAACGAAAGACTCGGAGTTAACAGTGAAAATGGGATTAATTGCAAAGGTGGTCAAATCATCAGCTGGAGCTGCTGTACGTCTGTGTCGCGGTAACGGGGTCGAGCGCCTCGGGGTCTGGGGTGTAAAAGAAAAGGCGGGTGAAAATAGCTATAATGAGCTATATAAAGCATCTGCTATAGCAAATAAATACTGCAAACAATCTCGTGGCGTGGCCGACCTTTCTGTTCATGTTTGCTTAACGTTCGCTTAATGTCCCGACAGTCTGCCAGTGGAGAACTAGGGGGAGGTGAGGCCCAGCCCAGTAGACCTGCATGGGTAGGACACGGAGTGCGTCCAGCCCCCAACTCCGAGCGCACTGCCGTGGCTGAGCTGGGAAATGGCGGGAATCTCCTAAGCAGAGATTATAAATAAACCCTCTTCACCACAGCTGAATGATTTATGTTTCGTGAGAGAAGCCATCTTTTGTATTTAAATGCTTTGTGGCCCCCTCCTGGCTTTCAGCGAGTGGAATTCAAATAGGGAGCCCCCCCCCACCCTCCACAGAAGACCTGGCGAACGGCTGCCACTTTAAAGGTATTTTGTTCTTTTAAAATATAGGCACTGAAAACAAATCTGCAGGGACTTATCCTATGCGAATCACCCAGGCGCAGTAAAATGATTACATGACAAAACATTCCCCCCGCGACTAAAATAGAGCCTCCTGCTTTTTTCTGGCTTCAGCGGCAAGGCGTGAGCTTTGAATACATGGCATTTTTATCACACGAATACTCATGAATCCATGTATCCACTGAGGAATGTAACGGGAGAAAACGCAGAGCATTAAGATGTTTGAAGATCTGCTGTTAATCCATATGTCCATCCATCCATCCATCCATCCATCCATCATCTATCCATCCATCCATTCATCATCCTCTATCCATCCATCCACCTATTCTCCATAGCCACTTAGCATATTAAGGGTCGTGGGGGGTCCAGAGCCTATCCCAGTGCCATGTAGTGACTGACCTCCTGAAATTTTGACCAAATGTTTGCTGATTCAAAGTAAGAAAGGCTCCATTTTATAGGACCTCCTTCAGAAAAAAATTGTACTACGGGTTTTGGGGGAGGGGGGTGATATGTCAGAAGAGGAAAAAGAGAAAACGACAAGCCCATCCATTCATTTCATCCGTCCATCTATCCATCTTCTTTATCACTCATCCAGTCCTGGATTTCGGAGTGCCTGGAGCCTCTCTGAGGAATAACAGGACACAAGGCAGGGAAAACGCTGGACAGGATGCCTGTCCATCACAAAACTCATAAACGATCACACCCTGTGTTCAGTTCAGAGATGCCAATTAGCTAAGCCATGTGTCTCTGGACTGTGGGAGGAAACAAGAGTACCTGGAGGAAACCGCGGACTATCGGGAGGGCATGCCGACTCTGTTCACTTCCCGTCTAGCTTTTCGGCAGTAATTACTAATGCAGTTATGGGCCTCCCATCCCCAGGCGCTGTTTTTGGTTTCCTGTGCATTCCCCTTCGGGCTGAAACAAATTGGCAGTGTTTCGTTTAATTTTCTTCCTGCCTGGACTCCTGCTCCCGAATGAAGTCCCTATTCCTTTCGACCATCCCAGCTTCCCGTGACACCATTAGCCGTCCTGCCTGGATCAGGCCTTGCCACCTTACATCAAAGTGTCATAGCTGTCCACTACTTACCATCTGTTAGAAATTCCGGAATGCCCCCTAAATGAATCGCTATTGTCATACATGTCATAACCGTCTGCTTTAATTGCCGAATAACAATATAGAATTTCATTTTGTGACCCTGCTAAACTGACTCATTTGAGATATTGACTGGCCGGTTGATGGACACTCTGAATATTTTGCATATTTATTATTGTTATTATAAGGTACCAGCAAGTCAGTGTCACTTCTGCTGACCATCTGGATGACGCTCCACTAACGAGTTCTATCTTATGTCTCTTCATTTAATTTAGATACAAATGTAGATGTTTGTAATGTCAAAGGAATTAGAACCGTTATATTTTTAAGAGGCCGTTCTTTGTAGCCTTCACTTTACAATGACCAATGGACAGAAATAGAACAACTAATTCATTTCGGAGGACCTTTGTCCGACATTTCATGGGACGGCGAATCTGCTTTTTATGAACACATGGTATAATTAATATAAGTGCATTATGCTGCCTATTAACGCTCACCTGTCCTGGCGTCCTAATTCATCACGATTAATTCTAGCAAACGGGAACAATATGCTGCTTCATCATTTAACGTGAGCAGTGATTTATGAACGCAGAGATGGGAGGTTGGCATTGCGAACACGAGGTATCGCCGAGCTCCACTCAAGCATAGAGGGACAGGCCGTGCCATTGATTAAATCCTGACTTGCAGACTGTGACCACCTTCATCGACAGCTGGACATGGCAGGGGCGGCACGTGCCAATACCATTGCAGTGGCGAGCAGACATACAACAGGAAGTGTATTGTGGGTAAAAAGATAACCCTGGGTTGTGATGGCCAATGCGTGGTATTACGGACACAGGTGAATAAAATCATTAGCGGGATTTCTAATTTTTGTATTACCACCTCTCTCCCCTCCCTCATAACAGATAATTAGATTAATGAAGATCTGTTTTTCGAAGATAATTAATTATTAAGTGAAGTTTCTGTAGACCATTCTTCACACGTTGGGCCCGCTTCGTTCAGGGGCCCAAGGCCGGATAATGAGCCCGCCATCGTCCCTCACCTGCTGCTGGTCACAATGGGCACATCCTGTCGTCACTATCGATGGCGCCATGTAATAGCCGGTCGATGGCATGCGGAGCACTCAGCGGAGTGCCATTAGCCCTGCGTGATGACCGGGCCGCTCCATCTCCCCCTACGGGGTCAGCAAATTGGGAGCATTAACACACGATCTCGTGGCAGACACAGGGGTCACGGAGTGACACGGCACACCTGTGGGCAGTCCAGCCAGTAGGGGGAGATGGATACCAGATAGATAGATAGATAGATAGATGCTTTGTTAGTCCCTATGGTTTACAGTAGCACAGATTTAGACAGTAAAAAGGGTATTCAGACACTACTAGAAAAATAACAATAAATAATACAGACAATAAGCAGAGAATGTCAGAGAATTCCATAGTAATGGCTTGGAAATGAACAGAATTGCACAGTGGTTTGTACAGTGAACAAGTGAAAGGATTTCGATGGTAAAGGTCAGCTGATGTTCTTGTATTTATGATAAACATTCCTCAGCATGATATGCATCTCAGAGGAAACTCAGAAACTCTAGTAACCATATTCTTAGGGAAGTGGCTTGGACCACCCTGTTTCAGACTAGAACTTTTCAAAGATTGTTCTGGACTCACTTTGTTCTATGTGGCGGTCTCAAGAACTAAGTCAGAACTCACCTGCTTAAAGACACATTGTCAGCGGTCTGGTTCACACACCTGACAGTTTAGGCCCAGGTGTAGCTATGATGCAACACTGTCACTCTCACCATGACGCTCACATTACCAAGGTGCCAAGTGACTTATGCTCACTATGACGAGCTGCGGAGTCACTAATGTCACCCCCTCCTAAACCCTGCCGTTCTCCTCCTGACCGTTACCCTCATCACAGCCAGCATTACCCAGCATGCCCTGCACAGCGGCTTAGAGACAATTTATGTCCCACTTCAGCATTCTTCGAGGGGCCAACTGAAATATCACACATTAATCTTCCACTTCCTCTCATGCGACTGGCACCTTTATGGGTTAAATGATATGTTGTTTTTATTGGCAGGGCTGTAGTGCACCTTTTCATCTGAAATTTATTATGGAAAGTTTAATACCTGACAGCAATGAACACTGACCCAGAGCTTAAAACCATTCACAGACCCTCAGGCCTTAAGAGCCCCACATCAATGAACGAGATTCCACTGAAATTTAATTAATTACGTATACCTGTATTAAAACTGATTAGACATTTTACTTACCATAATTAAAAAAGCAGATAAAAGTGCCAGATCAAGATCAAGTAAGTGCCAGATCAAGGTAGCAAATAAACCGAATACTCCGTCAAATTACGGAGTTAATTTCTTTTGTTGTGACGCTTAACGTCACATGATGCAACTTTCTGTTATTTAAAACAGAACACAATTCAGTCAAAGAACTTTTACAAATCATTTGTAAGATTCTCATATACATATATCAATGGCATAAATATGCGTTTCATGCTGTAAGCCCCTTCCAGCAGTTCAGAATCAGTGGTGATGTTTCATTCCATGGTTCCGTAAACTCTGTGTCACCGTGCCGACGGCTCATGTCAAATAAAAAAAGCTATTTATATATTTTCCCCTTCAGGAAATACGGTAAAAGGAAAAAAAATATATATATAGCACTGTGTCATCGCGGTATTGGTGGACATCTAACCAGTGGGTTAAGCGCCGTGCCTGCGATTGGAAGGTCGCTGGTTCAAGCCTCGGCACGTCTGTTGGCCCTTGAGCAAGGCTCTTAATGCCCAGCTCCCCGGGTTCTGCTCGTGCGGCTGCCCTTCACGGCCAAGCTTGCTCTGATGGTGAGCAAGGCTGGGGGAGGTGAAAAAAAGAATTGCCCCACGGGGAACAATAAAGTGCTGATTATTATTATTATTATTATTATTATTATTTATTCTCTATTGTCAATGGAATGGGTTAGTTCGGCTATTGGTAATTTAAATAATGCAAATCTACCTTTTCCTCTTTTATACTCAAGTTGCTGGATGAGGGCTTAAGTTGGGTTTATAGTGATATTTGAGATTAATGCTTGATTTTGGGGGCTGTAGGTCGGTGTGCCAAATAAGTACACCTTAATCACGAAGATGCACAAATTCAATTTCAGATTAGATGGATGATAAATGCATTTATTACATGATCTCATTTGAACCATCTCCCAGTTTCTCACATATGCATATAAAAATAATGACTGTAAGCTTCGGTAATTTTTAGTTAATATGTCGCTTTTATTTGCTCAGATTATTTTGCCCAAAATGTATGATTTTACCCAAACCAATAGCCCTGATTCTTTTTTTTATCATTTTTTTTCTTTTTTTTTTATCAAATGGATTCAGTAGAAAATGTTAACTGATGTGAACATGCCTAATATGAAAATGAAACAGGGCTTTATAAAAGGAACATACATACAGTTTTGTAACCAAAATTATATCACATACATGCATTTAATTCCCCGTTTCAGCAAAATGACAACGTTTTCCTTTGGCGAGCACGGTGAATGCAGCTTTAATGCCTGTCCTTTGGCAGGAAGTGACTGAGGATTCTTTGCATGTTCCTGCTTCTGGACATTGCAGCCACTGTCTGAAGTGCCCTTCAAAAACATGACAACGCCATTAGGGGTGAAAGAAAAAATTGGCAGTTATAAAAAAAATGAAAGTTTTTCACGTCTTCCAGTTAAAAAGATAGTCGTCTTACCTTTTGAACTTTTGAAGGTCTTTTTTTGTGCCATGGAGTTATAGTAAGACCATTAAATCTGTCAGCATCCATCAGAAATCTTTATGTGGCAGGATGAGTGTTATTCGGGGGCCTTGCTGAAGGACATCAATGACTTCTCCTTGGCCTGGAGGTACTCACGTCTGATATTGTGAAATCCACATCTTTTTGGGCAGATTGAACCCATAATGATGCCAGTTTTAATGCCTTTTGTGGGACCCAGATATTCCGCAATGAAAAGCCTAAACAATCCAAGACGGACAAGATCTCTTCTTTCCTTCTTGAGAAAGAAGGCCAAGCAATGATAAATCCAGTCCCTGTACTGGTTCCGGTCAACCAATTAGGTGACATAGAAGGCCACCTAGGACATCATTGACTGAGCAAAGCAATGCTTTTTGGATGGAGGGTACCAGTGGTGAGGTTTGCTTAGGGCTTTTATCAGTACTGCTATGGAAATCATTGTCAATAGGGTAAAATCGGTGTGTCGTGGACACAGCTGGGGATAGCTCGTGCCATCCTCATCCTCCCTGTGTGTGCACCCTCCCCCGAGTGTAGCAGCGGGCCCAAGAGGAACAGTTCCATCTATTCATGGCCAGCAAAGGACACAGAACCCCACTCGAGTGCAGACTCCATCTGTCCAAATGGACTCGAGTGAGCAGCCTAATTAGACAGCAAGGTCACGTGTGTCATGTAACAGCCCAGCGCCTGGGAGAAACTCCACTCTTATGATGTAGTGCACAGGCCTATTCTATGCCATCTACTCTCAGTAACTTTTTACGTGTTGAACGGATGTTTTGGTTTCTGTATATGTGCACCCAGAAAGAGAGATCGGGGTACTAGGGGGAGCTGTTTATTTTTAAAAGAAAGGAAAAAAGTTGATGCGTGGGATGATGACATCGGTAACGGCACATACTTGCAACTTCTTGTTGGTGCTTCTGTTGCATGTTTGGGAATTTCCCTGCCTTGCGTATGACTCCGTTCCCGAATACATGATGCGAGCTAAGCAGCCTATCAATTTCCACTCTTAGTCATCATGCAGATCATATCCATGACATCTCTTTCTGAAATATCAACCTCGGGGAGCCAAATACACAATCTGGACATCATCGCTCAGTGCCGACTGATACTCATCGTGATATCTGGGGATGTTTACCTCCACAGAATCTGCATCCAGCTGTCAACATCAGTGACCGGGGCTTAGAGGTTGTCAGGGACATTAAACTTTTACTAGCTTTTCTTTCCCCTTGATAAGGAATCATGTTTTCAGCCACTCCACTAGTTTTCACCATTAATGTGGGTCCTTTAGCATGATCTGAGTTAATAGTCAGAGCCACCCTCCCTCTTAGTTTCTATGTGTCATGCGCAGGCTGGGACCCTTTATTCCGCAACTGATCCTCACCCTAATGAGAGCTGTAGTCGATCCTGATTGCCGCTCACCACTTTTTGGGAAGTGCTTTATTGACGACAGGCCTGCTGTCACTCCCAGCGTTACCCTGGCGACCAGATGGACCAGATTCCAGGTGCGGGCTGGCCGGATTCCAGGTGTCTCGAGGGGGGTGGGGGAGGAGGAAAGCGGACATCGGGATTCCGGAGCATCCATCCGTGCCCTTCAATTTTCGACTCAAACCCCCCCCCCCACACCAGGCTGAGTCTAACAGCCATTCAGTTCCGTCTTTTCACTCTTTCATACAAAACAAAGCCTATAATGAGGCAGATTATAGGATATTTCCTAACTGGCTCTGATGTAGGCCTAGGCCAAGAGTGCTGGAGTTTATGTTCTGTGCAAAAAGCCAAAGGTTAGCTTAGCATGTGGTTGCTCAAAGAATGTCCATCTGTAAGCGGCCATATAACTGCTGGAGCCTCCTACTAGCTGCAGACACCAACTGCACACTCCCACATCCCAAGCTTGACCATTCATGGGGAACACTATAGTGCCCTGGTTCAGAGCAGGAGGATATTTTAAAAAGATATTTTTAAAAATGAAATAAAAGAGAGTAAAAGTCAAAAGGAAAAATAATGAATTCACGGGTCCTTAGCAGGGGATTTTTTCACCAAATTAATTTATGAATGGCTGTGGTCGCTCTTTGGCTATCACTGCAGAAACCGGCCCCAGAAGAACCCTAGAGCTTTATATTAGATGTATTCCAGGATTTCCAGCAATTTCTATTTGAATTTTTGCAAGTTGATAAAAGTGTTTGCTATTAAATGGACATAGGTCAGCAGACTGTCCTGGGATCGGGACTCATGGGACACATTTCATTTCTCTTTTCTTCGCTTCTGGCTCTCAGGTCTTCATGCCCATGGCCACATTAACCGAGTTAGGTAGAGGTGGCACTGTCTGCTTGGTGATGGGGACGGCAATTACTACCTTGGGGACAGACTGATGTCTGAGGTTTCTTTAGCTTCTAAGTATGCATGTAGTTTCAGCCTGCAATCCAAAGGCGTGCAGTTAGGGCTAATTGGCATCTATAAATTGCCCACAGTGTATGACTGTGCAGTAGACTTGAGCAGAATAAGCAGTAGCAGTAGGGTGGATGGACAACTTTAAAAAAAAATATATAATGATGCAATATGATTTATAATGACTGCGAGTGGTGCAGCGGTTAGCTGATCTCCCGATGTGCCGATCTCCCAGTTCTGTGTGTGGAGTGTGCATGTTCTGCCCGTGTCATCGTGGCGTTTCCCCCAGGGTCTTCCATGTGTGCTCCCTGCATTGGCTTGGTGCCTTATCCTGGGATATTCCCTCCCTTGCTCCTGGATCCCAGTGACCCTGAACATGGCGGGAAATGGATGACGAGAAGACTCCATCCATAATTGAAACATCAGTTACAGCAGTACAATAGGGATGCATCCTGGTCAGAAATCATGACGAGGAATACACCTGACCTAGATGTGACATTATATATGTTATGTTATAGAAAATACTACAATTTGTGGACAGATTTTTAGTTGACTATTTGGTAATTGAGACCTCTCCCACAGAGTAAGCCCGCAGTATCTATGTCACTAAAGTGCACCGCACAATGATTTTGTCCAATGTCACCAAGCATTCGCCTCCCGGCCCTGTAATTTGCCCCCAAGAAAAATATCAGTCCAAAGGAAGGCGAAAATGGAAGCAAGAAAGATCTCACTTCTGTCACTCCTTCTCCATCTCTGTCTTTCTTTTTCATCCAAGGGCAGAATTTTCCACAGGCTTCTGTGTGCCAGATGGATCTATTTCTCAATCTCTGCTGCACACAATTGAATTGGATTTGCTGGAGGAGCTGATACAGAACCTTTTCTGCGAGGTATCGATCCCGCGGTTACGTGTAAGAACGAGGCTACTGCTGTGATCGAGTGGGTTTACAAAAAGGTCCTGTACTTTGTATGGGAAATGGATTGGTAGCATGGGTGATCCTAAACATTATGCTGATTGGCTAATCTTTGAGAGCATGGGGAGTTACTGATTGGCTGAAAATATGGTACATATCAGTAGCATACCCATACTATATCATGACCTACAATATACCTGAGAATGACGTGTGACTGGCTTGAGGATTAACCATCACATAAAACAGGGGTCTCAGAGTCCTGGCTCACGAGATGGTTTTATTCAGCCCAGGACCATCATTTTTAATCATTAATCATCACTATATCTAGACTGCCGAAAGATCCATTGTTTTCCACCTAGAATAAAAAGTGATGTAGCGTCATTCCGCTAATCAGTGTCAGAAAAATTAGCTGGCACCAAGCTCTATATTTTACCATTTTACTGTCACCTGCCCCTCCCTCCCTCCCCCCTTCCCCCGGTCAGTATATCCGGCTTTGGAGTCTTGCACTCCAGTACAATCACTTAGCCTTTAACCCTGAGCATGGCAGTCCAGTGTCTGCTGGAATGACCACTCGCTAATGTCGTCCAGGCTTCTGTCTGTCTTATATTTGGGCAGAACTAAATAGCCGAGCCTCAGATCATAATGCCAAGCCTTTGAAACTAAGTGCAAAATTAACAATTTTCAGAAGCTCTCCCATGAAAAGCTCAGACAAGGCCGGGCCTTTGACAGCTGGCGCCCATCCTGCTTCGTCGTTTCTTCTTTTTGTGCGTGACCGGGCTTGATGCAGTGTTTAGTTTTCACCTCTTGTTTTCCATGCGCTCCCCGTGGCCTGGCACTAACCTCACAAACAGTCCATGGAGATGCAGAGGGTAATAAACTATCAGGAAAACCGTCTCTTAAAAAAAGGGGCAAAAGAGATAGCAGAGGAAAACATCCATTTTACTGGTTACTTGTGCTGCATTTAATCATTAATTTTAAACAACAAAAAAAACTTTAGAATTCAACTCTGTGTTCGTTTTTTTGTGTTTTTAATATTTTAAATAATGTGACATTGGCTGCCCCATATTAATTGGCTAATGAATCCCCTAATATCTGACTTCATAACGCCCTGCTTTCTACCTGTGAGCCAAACCAGCCGAAGCATTAATTAGCACCGACATAAACCTAAATCCTGCTTCATGAACATGGCAGATTTTGACTGGTTTAGCATGATTGTTATCAATGCCAAAACGAAAATACAGGAAATACAGTAAATACAAGTAAATACAGATAATTCACACAATACATTTCCAAGCCAGATGGTGAAGTTTTAAGAATACAACCTAATAAGGATTGAATTTCAATTAAAAATAAATTGAGGATGTTTATTGTAATATTCAACTGCAATATTCAAAAATTTGTCAACATCTATATCAAATGCATCCTTTTTATAATAAAAACAAAGATTTTTATTTTAAAAATGAAGAACTTATGCAACTTGTATGGCAACATTTAAACTAATCTGCATAATAACTAAATGGTGGATTGTAACAAATAAGGCAGCTAGCATATGAATTCTATGACAATAAACAAGCATTGCCATGTAAGGGCAGTATAAGGGTGTAGAACACAGTTGGCGTGATCTCACATGTCACCCTGGAGAACGATTGCCTATA
Organism: Petrocephalus sullivani; assembly: GCA_026780845.1. Taxonomy (NCBI): domain Eukaryota; kingdom Metazoa; phylum Chordata; class Actinopteri; order Osteoglossiformes; family Mormyridae; genus Petrocephalus; species Petrocephalus sullivani. Next base: position 18,759,067 of record JAODKM010000008.1, on the reverse strand, counting down.
GGTAATGCGGTTAATGAAAGCCAGCTGACACTCATTACCCCAGATTTCTCAAAGGTCTGTTTAGTGACATGTCCCTAGTGGAATGCTGAACAATCAATCATTTAGCACAGAAAAATCAATCATTTTTTAAGGACTCAATTCCCGGTCAGCTTAAACCAGCACTGTACTGTATGTTACCTTTTAAAATGTTACCTTTCATTAGCTCGAAAATAAGATAGGTCAAAGCTAAGAGTGGTGTCCCTTAGCTGCGAGGAATAGTACTACTGGGCATATTTTTAGTTAATCTCCAGTGAACAGGATCCTCTTGTTCTAGTTCACCCAGTTAAGGTGTCTTTGTGTGATTCAGCCAGTGAGGGTGGACTTTTGGAGCATAGCTAGCTTTAGGCTACAAATGTAAATAGTCATCTGATTATACATAATTTCTTTAGCTAATGAGTTCCAACAGCTTTAATAAAAACACTAGATCTTTCTATTATATATTCAGTACTGATCAGGCCTATATATAACTCTTGGTATTATGTCATTAGGTGTTGGTGATTAATGATCCATCCATCCACTTTCTATGCCTGCTTGTGCTATACAGGGTCGCGGGTGTCCGGAGCCCATCCTGAAAGCTGCAAGCACAAAGCAGGGAACAACGCAGGATGGGGTGCCAACCCATCGCAGCAATTAATAACATAAATATGAAATTCAGCTAGGTTATTTGCAGCACCAGGTTTACAGTTGATTTTTATAACTTTCAGTTCAACATCCAGATTAATAGGGCTAGTTGGTACTTGATAGGTGATTATCACTCAGTCTCAGATCACAGGACCTAGTCAAAGCCACAAAAAATTAACTATCCAGGCATGAAGCCATAAATAGCACAGAACATTCTGAGTGACTCACCAGGAGGAGATGAGATCCTAACCCTTAGGAGTGCAGCATGGTGACCCAAAGACAGCTGATGCTCTCGACGCAAATGACCTCTGGTGTGAGAATCATACTTTATTTATTGCCAGAGAGATTAAATACGTTTTTTGTCATTAGCCCTTGAGAGTTGATAGGTTGTAAAATGTATAATTATACCTTGGAGGACCCCAGGCACATTCATGGTGTGATCTAGAAAAGGAAGGTCTAGACAACCAGTTTTAGTAGGTTTTTTGAGAAAAGATGCTTTTAGAGGGAGCAGGGTATACATTCCAGATGTTTGTCACACAAACACACACAGACACACACACGTTTGTTTTTAGAAGTTTTAGAAAGGACTATCCATTGATTTCTATAGGAAAAATCCTAATCCCAGTCAAGACACCCTTAACCCCTTAACCAAACAAAATACAAGACTTTGGGGATTTTTACTTTTTTGATTGCATTAACAGATTTTTATAAAATGAAATCTGAAGTAATGTGGACTGGAAAAATTAGTCACATTTTTTTCAGGATTTTCTATAATTGTGAAGTCCTTTGTACCTTTATATATATATATATATATATATATATATATACACACACACACACACACCCTTAAAGATAAAAAATAAAAAAATATCCCTGCAAGGTCAATAACATCAACCCCACCCATGCACAAATTGGTAACCTTAGGAAAAAAGAAGCATTAGATCTGAGCATCACTAGAGTTCAGTTTTATCGATGCTGCAGTTACCGGTAATGCCTAGCAATTCGCACATGTCAGGAACGGCATTTGTCACGGAAGTGGGCAAGACCATTTGATGATGGTCACGGGGGGTCATGCTGATTGTGAGCGAGAGTCCCTCGGGAACCTCGTCACGATGCCATTTAGCCGAGTCTGACAGCATAGCATGCACGCAGGGGGCCACATTCGCCTTTATACGTGGAGACACAGGTGGCGTCCAATGACGTTCACCTGGAGAGCTCTGCAAGGTGTACCGTGGAGGACTTTGAAAAAGTTTGCACGAATAGCCCAATTTCTTTCACACATCATCCTGCTCATTCTCTCCCTGGAACGAGCAGCAATGTATGGCTAAGTAATGTCTTACTGAGATTTTGTAATGCATGGATGACAGACAGGAAAGTCCAAAGAAAACACTGTAATATCTCCGTTTGCCTTATGAGGGAAGCATCGGTAAGGATTTGAACACCTTGTCTAATGTAAGATCAACGAAGCAGAATTAAGTAACTTTCATTTACGTTGAAGCTTATGGTTAAATACCCTTAATTGCCCAGGATTTTTAGCACTTTAAATTCAGTGCTATGTCTCTCCATGCCCCTATTAGATGTTTATTTACCACTTCTTATCTGTGGCTGCACTCTCCTTTTCAATTACATGATTTAATGGGTGAGTCAGGCCTCCTGAATGGCTTGGCTGGTTAAAGCAGTTTTCCTGGGTGCAGGACAGTCGCCGTGGCTGCGGTGACGGCTCCGCGTCATACCAAAAAGCGCTTCGCAGCACAAAAGACAGTGAAGTGGCAAGGGATTCTGTCCGGGGAGGCCACTTCCATTGACGTCCGCTTCCTAGCAGCCCACAAGTTGCTGTAGACGGTGGGGCCTGACACATGATTGGAAATGACTTCCTGTTTTGCAGTTGATGGACGCGGATAGCTGGATTCACACTGAGAGTGGTAGAGGCGTTTGGCTTTGTATTTCAGCTTACATGGACACCTCAGATGTGGGGAAGCCCTGCTTGGTTTGAGGACAGGAACATTTACATTTTATTTATTTAGCAGATGCTTCCATGCAAAGCAATGTACTTTTTGGCTGTCATCACATCATCTAGGTGGGTGCTGCATGGTGATGGCTGGTGACTTGGATTCCCATTTGTTCTATAAAGCACTTTGCGTCTTCTGAAAGGTGCTATGGAAATGTAATGTTCATTTTCTTAAAACTGATGAGGGTGGGCATTGTAACCCATGCTCGCAGAGTACAACAGATTAGTAGTCCATTGGCCTGCTCATGACAAGCACCCCAAAAGCTAACAACCCAGGTGAATGAAAATGTTTTGTACATTAATAAACAACAAAATGATGGTGATTATAATTGTCATTAACCTTGCATAGGCCTGGGAATACTGGGGAAGATCCTAACTGTAATAACCAGTCAAAGCAAGGACTGTGTGGGGAACTGAACGCTAGCTTCTGAGGTCACCTGACCAGCCCACGAGAATGAAGGGTAACCCTGCCCATTTCTCACACAATGGCTGAGTGGTTTCGTTAATAGATTTTTACCCCCCACCCCCCCAAAAAACACACACACAGGCTTTTTGATCATCCACTTCCTTCAGGGTCTCTATCGAGTGTTTGACAGCTGAACACGGATGAGAAACCGGAACACAATGGCAGACTTCAATGACACGCCAGAATGCTGTTCACTGTGAAGGCTGCTTATTATTCAGATTCATGGTGTCCGTGGGGAAGCACGTATACCATAATATATTCTTTTATTTTTTTTTAAGGAGTGAGACACGATTGCTTGAAAGTCATTAAAATGTACAGAGCAGGCAGGGAGGTCTCCTCGGCTCCCGCGCAGGCAGGCAGGCGAGGTCTCCTCGGCTCCCTCGCAGGCAGGCAGGCGAGGTCTCCTCGGCTCCCGCGCAGGCGGGCGGGGTCTCCTCGGCTCCCTCGCAGGCGGGCGGGGTCTCCTCGGCTCCCGCGCAGGCGGGCGGGGTCTCCTCGGCTCCCTCGCAGGCAGGCCGGGTCTCCTCGGCTCCCGCGCAGGCAGGCGAGGTCTCCTCGGCTCCCTCGCAGGCAGGCAGGCGAGGTCTCCTCGGCTCCCTCGCAGACAGGCTGTATTACACATGTACGTTTCTCTGGGTGCTGTCGGAGTAGCGAAGCGGAACTGCTGTAGTTTCCTGAGGAAAGAATTTGCGTTTCTTATTGTTGCGTTATATCCCAGATGCTAATATGAAACCAGTCTGCAGAAACAAACAGGACAGTGGATAAAGCCGGCTGCCTGTAGTATTGGGAATACGCCTTTTATTATGGCTACAGTAATCTGCAGTTACGTCCGTCTGCTAGCTGGCCTGCAGCTTCCTGGCGTCTCCGAAATCGAAGATCGGTCCCATGACACGCCTTTTTCTTTGCTGGAGGAAAAGCATATAGCATCATCTGTAAGCCCACTAAATGCTGCCTAACAATGCCACCGCGAAAGCCCGGTACCTAGCAGCTAGTTAGGATTATTTTACGCTACATTGTGACAACCTTCACTCTAGCAGCTATTTAGGATTATTTTACATTGCAGTGTGACCACCTTCACTCTTGCAGCTAGTTAGGATTATCTTATGTTGTAGTGTGACCACCTTCACTCTTGCAGCTAGTTAGGATTATCTTACGTTGTAGTGTGACCACCTTCACTCTTGCAGCTAGTTAGGATTATTTTACGTTGCAGTGTGACCACCTTCACTCCAGGAGCCAGTTGGGATTATTTTATGTTGCAGCGTGACAACCTTCTCTCTAGCAGCTAGTTGGGATTATTTTACATTGCAGTGTGACCACCTTCTCTCTAGCAGCTAGTTGGGATTATTTTATATTGCAGTGTGACCACCTACAGTCTAGCAGCTAGTTAGGATTATTTTATATAGCAGTGTGACCACCTTCACTCTAGCAGCTAGTTGGGATTATTTTACGTTGCAATGTGACCACCTTCACTCCAGCAGCTAGTTGGGATTATTTTACGTTGCAGTGTGACCACCTTCACTCCAGCAGCCAGTTGGGATTATTTTATGTTGCAGTGTGACCACCTTCACTCCAGCAGTCAACTGGGATTATTTTACGTTGCAGTGTGACCACCTTCACTCCAGCAGTCAACTGGGATTATTTTACGTTGCAGTGTGACCACCTTCACTCCAGCAGTCAGTTGGGACTATCTTACATTGCAGTGTGACCACCTTCACACCGCGATCATGTGCTTATTCTCGCTCCCTTGACACCAGAATGTCATTTGCAGAAAATATCAGTTGCCAAGGTCCTTTCTGCAGACCTTCTTATCACTTATTTGCATGGATACATACATTGTTATCCATTTCCACCAACAGCCATCACATCAAAGGATATAAAAATTCAAGATAAAACTTAAATTATCAGCATTGAAATCGCAGGCATTAATACTGCCTTATGTTGCTGCAAATATTTTTAATTTTTTTTTTCTGTTAAACATTATTCCACGTCATCCATAATTGGTACCTCTTGTTCATGAAATGGCTGTAATCTCTTTCTGACACTTGCTGTGGGCTGGATGGCAGTCAGGATCATGGCACTTGGGGACTGACGTAAAGAACTGGGGATTTGTCTGGGGACAGGGTGGCAAGACGGGTTTAAGTGGGAACCTGTGGAGGGGAACGAGGACAAATGGTAAACAGGCCCTGTGTCACAAGATGAGATGAGACAGAACTTTCTCTATCCTCATGGGAAATAAAAAGAACGAACAATATCAGTACAAAAAAAACAAAGAACAGCAGAAGTAAAACTACGTAATAAAAATGTAAATAATAAAAACCAGGCACGTGCTGGGGGGGTTGGGGTTGCTCATTTTGCCTGAGCAAGTGAAAGTCCCCCCCCCTTGATTTTCTAAGTTCCCTTTTTCAAAATGCAACAATCACAACGATTCCAAAATCCCCCCCCCCCGAAAGAAAAAATAGCAAAATTTAACATGGGGACCTCCCCAGCCTGCCACGAAAAATCTGAGCTTGTCACTGAGAAATCTCAATGTGTGTTT
>JAODKM010000008.1:18699646-18716304 GCA_026780845.1 Petrocephalus sullivani | reverse complement strand
CCATGTGCGCCTACACTGCACCCTACACTGCACCCTACACTGCACCATGTGCGCCTACACTGCACCCTACACTGCACCCTACACTGCACCATGTGCGCCTACACTGCACCCTACACTGCACATTTCACAGTGACAGACAGACTCCCAGCACTATACCATTCATGCTGGAGATAGAGTCAGTCGCTTTGCCTAAAATCCAGTCGACTCATTCTCATGCATCGCTTCATTTCTCTGTAGCCGTTTCTTATATTTTTTAGTATGATGTCTGGCCTTGGATTTTGTTGAAATTTTAGGGGACATACACGACTGAAATAGCCTTATAAATGACACGTAAAATGATACCAAATCACATTTCTCTATGCTTTGGGAGTCTAACTTGAAATTTAGATGTGTTCTTTTCACGCTGGTATCCTGCAGGTCTGAGTACAGTATCAGTGGGCACTAGGCAGGTGAGCCAGCCAGTAATGATTTCATAGGTATCTGATATCCTCTTGTATCAGGCGAGTTCATTCATGGATTTTATGGGTAATCAGGTTCAGGAAGCCCCCACTCCCATAAAATGCATGTCTCCCATGAGCCCACTGCCCATACTCCCATTGCTTTGCTGTGACTTTGATTGCAATGCTCTCATCATACCATCCTTACGACCATGAAAACAACTATTTGCATAACTTCATTATTCTGCTAACTGTGCCAAAAATTGAAATGTTTCCCTTTTTTTCTTAGCATCCCAGAACTACAGTCCCAGTTAAGCCTTAAGTTGGGTGAAGCTGGCTTGTTAGCCTTGTACCTGTTTATTATACCAACAAAAAGCAGAGATTTTGGCTGGTTACATTCGTGGGAATTAAAGCCGGGCAGCTCTCAAGCTTGTTTTTGCTCTTAAACTGCACCATAGAAATGACTGAAAGTTCCAGCAGAAGTGGCTAAGAATAAAACAGACATTTTATTATCACATAAATAACATGCAGCCAAGGTCGGTCAAGTTTTAAATGATACGCCCCATGCCAGCGGTTTGTGTTCCCCGGGGGAGGTACAGACTGCTACCCCACCCAAGTGTGGCCAAGTATTAGGGGACAAACCGGGGAAACAGGAGCTCTTACTAAAGCTTAAGAGTTATTACATTAGATTCGGATAGGCTGTATTTAAGCCTATCAAATTGTTCTAATGAATGTGAAAGTTGAATTTCCAGCCTACGCTTTGTAGAGAGAAAAATTCTACAACTCAACAAAATGTTTTGACTGATTGATATATATATATATATATATATATATATACTCACTCACTAACTATACAGTATATATGTTTTAATTTTACAAAAGTCCCAGATAAACCCAGAACATTTGAATCGCTATGTATGTTGCTTCCTAAGCGGGTTTACAAAGGGAGCTGAATGTCAGTCATAACAATGGCATCTTTATTCATGCTTCACATTACCTCCACATTCCTTTAGCATTTTTTTTCTTTTCACAATCCTTAATTAAAATTTACTGTTAAATTTAAGGTCCCTTTATTTAGTCATCGCATAATAAACAAAACAGTAAAATCACTGTTCTCTTAATCTTTAGTCCTTAGGGTATAATTCAATAATTAGTGATCATTTGACAATTTAAATTGTAGGTATTCATATAGTACTAATTAATTCTAACATAAATGGAAAATTACAGTCCTCAACACAATTGATTTAATATGATTATAATGCATTCCATCATAATAGGCAGTTAAGTGAAGTATAAATAAGGATAATAAGTTCTTAGCTGGAATAAAGACCAACATATAAAAACAATTATTTAATTTCTAAAACTTATTCATCCCGGAATGCACTGGGCACAAGGCGAGGTACTCACTCACTCACTCATTCACTCACTCACTGACTCACTCACTCACTCATTCACTTACTCACTGACTCACACACACACTCATTCACTCACTCACTGACTCACACACACACTCATTCACTCACTCACTGACTCACTCACTCACTCATTCACTCACTCACTCATACACACACTCACTTTTTATGAAGGTTTCCCCTTGTGGGGACTGAAAGAATGATCCCCACAATGTCAAAATGACAGGATTTTATCAGATTGTGTAGACACACACACAGCAACTGAGAGACAGCATATCATCCACACAGGATGTCTTGAATTGTCTTGAATTGAAGGCACAGTGAAACAAACACACAGTATTTGAGGAGTTTGGGAACATGCAATGTCATATATACACACACACACATATATATATATATATATATATATATAGTGATTAATGCACTTGGAAATGTCTAAAAGTTTACATGAAAGCTTTTCTGGTAGCAAAATGAAGCATGCCAAAGAAACATAATAAAATAACTAACTACACTATTTAACCACCCTGTATTTTATCAAATATACTGCATCACATTGTAATAAAACAACTAATTACTTTCTGAAGCAGTTATATTTTACATCTGTTTGGATCTGAAATTTTTCATACTGTTATGAAGTTTTGGTCTTGCCTTTCCTCTCTGATTTTAGTGTAGCTGTCTCCATCTCAGGGTAAAGTCTCTGCCCTGAATGTTTCATCCCAGAGTAGACGGCTGAGTCTTGTTTCCATCTGCCAACCAGAGATAGGAATGCATGTCAGGTCAACAGCATGACTGGAGCAGTCCCGAAAAGATCAGACGGTGAGTGTGCCCTTCTCCAGCACGATGGCCTGAGAATCAGAGCTACTTCACCTGACCATCACAGCTGGGAGTCTGGTGGGATAACCAGCCCCATTCTGCCATTTTCTGTTGGCCGTTAGTGACTGATCCTCTTGCGATTTGCAGTGAGTGGCTGTCCTTCGTGGAGGAGTGTGGCCTGCAAATGTCTCATGAAGTAGTTGGCTTTAAAGGAGAACATCTCAGAGGGGTACCAGAGGCATGAGACGCGAATGCCAGGGCTTCATTTACATCAGAGACGAGCGTGACGAGGGAATTGGGGGTGCGGTGGACCTGAGCTGAGAGCTGGGCGAAAAAGGGAGTAACGCCGGTATCTAAGCCACAGTGGCAAGACAGAGAATGTAGGGAGAATGGAGGAGACATGGACTGACAGACATCCCGTTTCATGGAGCAAGTTCTCCAGTGAGACACTCCCTGAAAATACCTTTAGGCAAGGTGGACTCCATTGGGCGTGCAGTTTTTTAATAATGCAGTGATTTAGCAACTCTGCTAAAAAAATCCAGCTTGATCAACTTATGATAATGTATGCTTTTGCATGATGAGTTGATGGTTTAGCTGGTAATACCAGCTTTTGGTGGTCATACTAGCTGGTTTAGCTGGTGATATCCCACCCACCCAGCTAAACCATCAAAGAGCAGCAAGAGCTGGTACATGACCATCTAAGACTATCCTAATCCATTTTATATCAGCTAAAACTAGCTAAAACCAGCTACCATACATTCCAGTGTTTCTGGAATGTATGAAAATAGGGTTATGGAGTAACAACAGCGATAAGAGGTAGTTAAGACCGGCTCAAACCAACCTTACAACAATAAGTCTAATAGAAGGTATACTTAATTAAGGATATTTTAGGAACCACGTCGAAATGTTAAGATACAACTTACAGTAGAATTTACAAATGACGTAGAGATAAGAAAGTTTCGTGAAACAGCCCTGGGTTCCTAGTATTGAGGTGCCAGGGTCAACGGCATGTTATTTTAATAACAAAATAACAGGTGTACAAGTGTGTGTGTGTGTGTCTGCGTATATATATATATGCTTTCCGCCTGAGTTTCATTATTTTGAATCAATAGACTTGCTCTCAACTCCAGGGCGTCTATATGGCACCGCTGGTCTCAAAGGGCAGGAGTAGATGGCGCTCCATTTTCCCGGCTGATGGGGGACTTGAGTCCCGATAGTGACGGATCTCTTGAGGAAAAGCGTGAGCCTGTTCCTTAAAATGAACGCTGGAGCCTTTCAGGAACCTTTCAGGAACCTCAGAGCCAGCTAAACATGATAAATGCTGAACAGCGCTTTTGTTCAGCTGAAATGAAATAGCATTTCTTGTGAAGTGACAACGCCAAAAAGGTCACGTGACCTTAGAGATAACGTTATTTATAAAAAAGTGTTACTCTGTAGGACATCCAACTTGAAGAGTTTATAGCTCCATAACTAAAAGTTTGGCACGCTGTATGCAGAAAGAAGCAATAAATATGTCACTTCGCGCACAATGAGTCAAAGTGATGTAGCCTCCCTAACCTTGTCTGAAGGCTCAGCCTTTAAAGACTCCCCAGTCCTTCTCTGCTTGACGCTAGAGTACCTGGTGATGTGAACCTAACAAACATAACCAGGAGAGCTTCTCTGCAGTAAGTTAGTGCTCACTGCCAGGAGGTTTTGGGCCCCAGTGGGTAACAGAATGACTTTCTAAAGGGAATGGATTTCTCTTAACATAAATGAGCCAGTAGTATAAAAAGTAAAGTAAATTTAGAGAGCATGAAGTGCAATCACATTGAACAAAAATGAAAAAAAAAAAACATTTTCAAAAGGAAGAAATGCATCTCACAAGTAACGGGCCCAAATGTGAAAATACTAAGATTATATTAGCTATATACATTTATATGAATGCCATGACTATAAGGATTTACAAACACATTTATATCACGTAATATTGCATTCATAAGGCATTATTAATATGGTTATAAATCTTTATAAAAAGACAACACATTATAGCCATGTTTGTTATGCATTATCATTATGAATATGAATTAAGTAGGTCTCATTCTGTGGTACAAAGCATGCTTAATTCTTATATGTAAAGCATAATCATCATATACTTCCTACATATAGCACTATAATGCCTTATGACTGTCAACAGAAGATGCTATGATGCTTTATTAATTCTTATACTGACCATTGTAATGCATTATGGAGGTTTTTACAATGTATTATAGATAATGGCTTCAAGTAAAGTGATGATTTTTATATGATGAGTGCAGGAGTTTGACAGTTGTAATCAGCATAAACAGAGAAACATTTATTAAATATAAAAATTTTTATTTATGAATTGATAATGCTAATAGAGCAGGCATAAGGCTGAGGCTGGCAATTATTTTTATAAAGAATGTGTCATCTTATTTAGGTCTCTTGATTTAATGATCAGTCATGGGTAAAAAAAGATAAATACAGCAGAATTATAAGACAGGGTATAGGAGGTACAAGGCATGACCCAGCCGGACCGTCTCTCCATGGTGGAAGTGCATGGCGTGCGTAGCGGATAGTGATGGCGTACGTACAGCCACCCTAAAGACAAGATCCACCAGGCGGAGGTATCGGGATGATCATGAGAATGCAGCAGGGACCAAGGCCGGCCCTAAAGATCGCCCTTCCTACAAAGGACGCGGCGGTGCCTTCAGGCAGGCCTGTCATTTGGATTGCATTGATAAGATGAATATGTACATGTGAGTTTTGCGTGTAAAACAGCCTGTGTGTAAAACAGCCTGTGTGTAAAACAGCGTGGAAGAAACAGTTCTGACCATCGTTATGCTTCATTGTTAAATTTTGTTAAAATTAAAAATGTAAAAGGGCAATATTCAGAACGTCTGCTTATGGTACCAAGCCCAAAACACTAGCCCTGCTTGGGCAGAGCCTCGGGTTCAGCTCCGCCTTCCCATAGAGATCCCTGTAACCTACCCTCATGGCTCCGCCTCCCCATAGAGATCCCTGTAACCTGCCCTCATGGCTCCGCCTCCCCATAGAGATCCCTGTAACCTGCCCTCATGGCTCCGCCTCCCCATAGAGATCCCTGTAACCTGCCCTAACAGCTCTGCCTTCCCATAAAGATCCCTGTAACCCGCCTTCTCAGCACTTACATTTCATTACATGGTAGATGAGTGTTTGCTGCATCGCATTGAAAAAAACTGACAATGAATTAGCTAATTAAATGCTATTTTGTCACCCCTCGTCCTTATATCTGTACCGAAGTATGACGGGTTGGTTTTCGAAACAGTCAATTAAGAAGTCTCAATAAACCAATTAATTTAGTTTTTAATATCTTTAAATGAACATTTACTTCACCAGTGTCAACACTTGAGTTGCTTAAGTGAATTAGGTCTCCTGCATTAATTAGGCCGTGGCTCAGTAGGAAAAGGACTTGACAGAAAATCAGTCTAGTGAACCCTTACTGGTAAGAACTACAGTTATCAAGACCACATCTGATGCCAAGACAGCAGGTCTTCACCCAACAATGATTAAATGCACTTTGTTTAACTAAATGAGCTTTGTGAAGGTTAAGCACATTAACCAATTTAAGCTTCTTTATTTAGCTTTGTAAGCTACATCTGTGAATCTCCAGGTGTCTTTGAATCCCAATAGGGCCAGAGTAACAGAATAATACAATGTTTTTACTGAGGACTAACTAGCTATAGCCTCTAGGTTTTCTGATTTCATGTAAAATGGTCTCCACTGTAGACAGCCCAACCCCATTTCAAAGAGACTTACTGCTCACCTGCATCTCAGGGCAGGGCCAAAGAAGGACTGTGTAGCCATACAATATGGAATTAAAGATCCACACAGAATTAATTAAAAATTAATTTGTTTTGGGTCCTTGACTTGGCTTCCAATAGCACTGTTAAAAGGAGAGGGAGATTTGTTTGTCAGTTTTTGGGCATAGAGAGGTCTCTCTGGGTTGGTTAACAGACAGACTGCCTGCTGAGTGTCACGTGACTCCAAACCTCTATTGCTGTAAGTAGTCCAGCTGTCTGGGGGTGCTGAGTAATGACAGCCAGCCTGGCTGAGATTAGCTTTCGGAGTCTGAAAGTGCCGTGAGTCGGTTTCCTATACAGGATACAGATTTCACCCGAAATTTGCACTTGTCTTCATTACTATTGTTAATATTACTTTCCCCGATTCCTCATTAAACTCCAAAAATTCACAATTTAATCAGTGCCTCATGGAGAAATGAATTAGCCTTTTTTGAACAACCAGTGAAATATTATTAAACAACAATGGTTTGACTGTCTACTTCATAAATAGATAAATATAAAGCTATAGTAAATATAGCCTTGTGAAAAATATATGTGACGGTATACACATGGTAAGCTGTATGCTTGGCCTATTACAGATCTTCACTATCTTCAGTGATGACATCTTCTCACCCTCCTGCCGTACCTCTGTGTCATGGTGACTTTAAAACCCTGTGGCATTTTCCCTCATTTCACACAAATCCCCTGTCTCTTTGACTGATGTGATATTCCCCGCAGCCTTCCTAAAAGCAGCCTTTGGAAGAATCAAAACAGCAGCCAAATCTGGAAGGTCCTCCTCTCCTGTTGTTGCCAGGGGAGGCCAGGGGTAGCGTGCCTGCCGAGGTGTGGCCGTTACTGGGTCTTTGTGTCACCTCGGTGTCAGCTCCTGGGAGGAACTTAGTGTAATTGGAATAGATCTCAGCCATTTTATATCTTATTATTACTTCTGTTGGAATAAAAGGGGAGGGCGGGTCACTGACGTCACTGATCCCATCCTCTGGGGGCACAAAGCCAGCCCTCCCAGCATTCCGGGCCTGGTGCCATATCTCAACAGCTTTCTTAAACTTCCCACAGGTGATGGAGTTTGCAGCAACCAGGGATGAGTCATTCAGGTCCAGAGAGTAAAAGTCCAGACCAAGATTTTGTTTGAACCAACCAAGTGAGTATAAAGAGTCACAGTCACAGTTGCCATTTTTGGGCAGCTGGCTGGCATGAGATACAAGTCTGCATACTCATTTACATACATGTAACAGTGTTATCTTTCAAAGTGTGCAGCGAGATTTCCTGCATGAATGTGAGAGTCTGAAAGCGGGGGTATGACACCTGAACTAGCCTCCTCTGAGCACCCCCCCCCCAAAAAAATCTATTAATTTCAAAAGAAGTTTATTATTTAACAGTTACTTAAGCATCAGGTGTTGGAAAATGATGGTGCTCACTAACAAGTTTATATAATGTAGATTTATTTCAGGCCTGGATCAGAAAACCTGTGCAGACAGTTCTTGACTGATGTAATTAATCCTTTCCACAAAACATTACTTAAGTCAAATTTCAGTCCAATTTACCTACCCATACCATTCAGAACACCTTGAAGGGTGCAGAGCTGCCCTCCGGCAAGGTGCGATTTGGACATAAGGAGGGGAAGCCAGGCTCCGCTGAGCTCTGTCTATATTTATACCCCGCTTATGGCACATAAGCCAAAAACATATGAGCCAAGAATATTCTAGTACACCCTCTCCTTGTTCAGCAAGTGAGCTCTGTTCCAATAAGCATGTCATCAAGTGAAACAGTAACTAAGTGAAAATCATGGTATCCAGGAGCCATACCTTTCCATACCATTCAAGCTACACTAGCATGTGACCACAAATGTGCGTTGCACCGCAAAGATCACTGGATTTTGCCATCTCATTCAGATAAAGTTTTCCTGCAACACTACTCGCTCTCTTGGGGTCATTGTTGTCAGGTGCAGAAATTTTTTATCGTAAATGTAATCAGAAATTTCTAATGGTAGCTAACTGAGGCAGATGCCAAATGAAGAGTGGGTGTTATATGTACTAAAGATAAGATTAGATAAATGAAAACTGTAAAGTTTTAATTTACTTACAGGAGCATGGGTACTTTTTTGATTAGTGGTTCTGTACATGCTACATATCTCATATTTTTTATGTAAGTTTGGATATACTACAGTTGCGTTTACGTTACTGAGAGCTTCCTGTACAGGTTAAGTCCTCCCTGAGAACTGGTATAGAGGATGAATTGGATGGATGCGAGTTTTCATAAGAAGCATGATAAATCCAGGGCACAGCACATTTTACAAAATAACTTTACTGGCAGGAACCTCTTCTCCAAAGGGACATACTGCAAACAGACAACGTATGATTCTTTTAAGCACATGTTACATGACTGTCATTCAGCAAGAAATACTTCTTGTGCCTGAAGAAGCCATTTATGGAGTGTGACGTGTTCAGCCCATGTAGTCGCTAGTATCATTCGCTGACAGGGTATGCATCACTCACTTGCTTGTTAATAATGGCTTGTCTTGGCAGATACAATAATGAAATCTCATTCAACAGGATTGCCATTCCGGCTTTACATGCAGAAATTCTCTGCTCGACAATTAATATGTTAGGTCAAGTAAAGGTACCAGTGACGTGTTTTTGTGTATAGAAGAATTCATTTCTACATCTACACTTTTCATAATATTACACATTAATTATTATGTATACTATAACTTTATTAGATGCAAAATTGAATATCAAAGCAATTTTTGTAAGATATAATGCTTTAATTTTGTGCCCCCATCTTCTTGCCGGACACATTACGAGTGCAAGTCTTTAGCTGTGTCAGTGACTGTTTATACGCCCGTTAGCATGTTTCTTAGCAGAATCTGCAATGGCTGCCACATCCCATAATCTTTCTGTCATCCATGGACAAGATTTCCTAAGTTGGAGTCACAGTCCTTTTTTTTCTCCTCCATGTTAGCAGGTTCTCTGAGAAGCAGACAAGCTCAGATGAAAACTGCTCTGAAATCATCTCAGAACAAGGCCTGTGAGTGAAACTAAATTAGTGCCATACAAAATCGCATCACCACTAAGACAGCAATTTGTAACAAAATAATTTTTGATGTATTTGTGGCCATCTCTGCCCATTGATCCCCTTCATGGATTATTTTTCGGTTTTTGATACTGGTTTTTGTAAATGTCATTAAATAAAATGTGTAAAAGTATAGTTTCCCTGAAAATTTCCCAATCGACGCATGATATGTACTGTATAATTTCTTTCGAGTCAGTGATTCAGCATAATACCTTCCTTCAGTGGGCACATACAACTACAATCATATAAAATGACACATTATAGAAATACATTTTAATATTTCACAATTAACAGGACTGGTGTGAATTCACACTAATAGACTCACAGTAGCACTCAAAGCATATTTTTATGTGTCACAAATATAGATTTATCACAAACATGGATTTATGCATAGGTTTAAATGTAAGCTGCAATTACAGTAGTTCATATAATATTGATGTGAACTATATTTTAAACTATAGTTCTGTGGCCGATGGTTCGGCAGATCGAGTCCAAGAAGCAATGCTTTCTGTATTCCTGCAATTACTTTCTCTTGTGTGCAACTAGGTTCCAAATTAAAGTGAGAGTATCACGAGATTGGCTGATACTTTAGACCATTAACACAACATCATCGACACCTGAGTGCCATGAAATGTGAAAATCATACATGAATCTTCCTCATCCCCAACTAGTGGCCTTATAGTAAGTCTTTTAAGCAGAAATGAAGAGTTCATTTAAAATCTGAATTTTATTAATGAAAAAGTTACTCCTCAAGATCTAAGAAATGTACATTAATAGACTGAAATCCACAAATAACCATTATTAAAAGAGTTTATACTTCATGTAAAGTCCTAGTTGTAACAGAAAAACCATGAGCCACTTGAGCATGCCTTGTGTATCAATTCGTCCAGCACACAATGTTAATCTGTAATCGTTGAATTACTTACAAAAGCCTTATAGTTCAAGCTCTTCAGCCAGCTTTTATTTTTCATGCTTCATGTTGGTGTGCTGTAGATTGTCTATTAAATGTTTATCAATGATCTTTCTTTTAAACATCTCTGTGACTGTATTTACTGTTATTTATGGACTGGATATGATACATTCATGCTTTCATATTTGGTGCTGTGATCATGGTTCCATGGAGGGGGCTGTCTTTCTGTGAGTATCTGCAAGGGACATACCCTCCTCCCCAAACACACAGTGCAATAAGTGTAGAACAAGCCAGATGGGGATTTAAATCAATACAGAGCTGATAGTGAAATCTACATATTGACTGTCTTTGTAGCTTTGTAAGTGTCCACTACGTAAATAAATACAAGTAATGTTGCTGTCTCTGATATAAGATGGGGAAAAAAGCCACGTTTTGTTTGTCGTGTACCACCCCACCCCCCCATAGATTAGCAGATCAGACGCCTTGTGTGTACCTGACCATTACCCAGAATGCACCTGGTGGTTCTTCATTGTGTGTTCTGCTATCATCCACTGTACCACCGCAAATACACAACAGGCCATGGCTGAGATTCCTCTTCTGGCTGGGAATACGAGTGTACATAGAGGAGGGGCCACAAAGGCATCGGGTCTAGCTGAAAGTTGATTGGCTCTCAGAGGGCCCCCTCCCCTATCACTCACAGATTCAATACATATCATTGGCTAATGATACATTTCGCCCTTCTGTTTGAATTATGGCCTGTCTTGTGTTCCCCACCACAAAAAATTATATTTTATTAATTATTTTCATAAAATTAATAAATGAAGTACTTTCTGTCACGTAGTGTTGCAGTAGTTAGCGCTGTTGCCTCACACCTCTGGAACCTGGGTTTGAGTCTCTACCTGGGTTCCATGAGTGTGGAGTTTGCATGTTCTCCCCGTGTCATCATGGGGTTTCCTCCGGGTTTTCCCCCACAGTCCAAAAACATGCTGAGGTTAATTGTAGTTACCAAATTGTCTGTGGGTGTGCTTGTGTAAGTGTGCCCTGCGGTGGGGTGGCACCTTATCCTGGGCTGTTCCCTGCCTTGCCCTGCGGTGGGGTGGCACCTTATCCTGGGCTGTTCCCTGCCTTGCCCTGCGGTGGGTTGGCACCTTATCCTGGGCTGTTCCCTGCCTTGCACCCATAGGCTCTGTACCCATGACCATGAATAGAACAACAGCTTCTAGAAAGTGGATGACTTTCAGTCACAGATCACAAAAAGCCTGCTTAGGATTCTGAGATCCCCATATCTCAGTAGCATGTTATACCAGGAAAACAGTCCCAATACCTATTGGGGCACTCTCCAGGGAACTGGCTTTAAATTCACTCCTGGTCTCCTACACTCATCCAACACCTCAGGTCACTCTTGTTGAGACTCCCCTGCTCATGATTTAGACGCAAACCGACACATAAGGATGACTGAATTGTGTGTTTGTGTCTGTGTTTTTATAATTATTGTGGATTTTTCTTGTGGATTTTTATTGTGGTTAATTATTGTGGCGAGTAAATTTCTCCACAATGTGATAAAAACCTGTGACTCTTTACCTTGTGGGGGCATTTTATTTTAGAAAAATCTGTGAATGCAGTCAAAAAACTAAAAATTGCCAAAAGTCATTAATTTTGTTTGATTAAGGTTAAGGCTGGGTATGGGTTACAGTTATCATAGTTAGGATTAGGGTTATGCCCATAGAAATGAATGGAGAGTTCCCACAAACATATAGATACTTGTATGTGTGTGTGGGGGGGGGGCAGGTTGCATAGATCACGTTTGTGGACCAGAATATCCCCAAAGTGTGGTAAAACCTGAAACGCCCTTACTTTTGGGGACATATTTTCAGGTCCCCATTTGGATAACCTCAAATTTATAAAAATCCTTGGTTCCTTGGTAGGTGGGGCTGGCTGTGAGTTCTGAAAGACATTTGTAACTCTGCAGTTTTCATGGTAGAGGGCAACAAACAGCCTGGTCCGAGGGACAGCAAAGAATGGATGAGGCTCAGTTTTGGCACCATATCAATCAACCTTTACTCTAGAGCCATAATGCACCCTTTCCCCCATAACAGAAAGGTTGAATTTTAAGCATAACCTGGTTTTTCACAATGCCGGGTAGATGTTTGTCTTTTTCATTTCTTTTAGGGGAGGTACGGGGTCCAATAATAATGTATAAATATAATGATATACTTATATTAAAGCATATTATAATTCCGTTAATCTTATTGCCCCATTCAATAGTTTTCAGTTCTCTCGCATTTCGGTAATGGCCGTTGCGAGTCACTTTAAATCTGCTAAAGACATAAAATGCAAATGTGAAAGGCATTATTTAGCCTTTCTGAGAAGCATACAGTACATCAGCAGGCATTATACATCCTCATCTCAAGAGGTAACATGTAGCGCTGACTTATCAGCGGCAAGGTGATAACATGCAGATGTCTAGTAGGGAGCAACACCACCCTCTGCCCCCATCCTTCATCCGAAGCTGTGTGTGGTGGCATGCTGGCTCCTTCTTCAAGACAAAAAGCCTCCAGTTCTTTCAGGGAAGAATGAGGTGGAAATCTATTTCAGGAAAAGCGGTCCAGAACTCCCCATAAAAAATCAAAAATGATCAGAGTTGATGGCTGGAGAGGCCATGGAAGGTTCTGGCTTCAAGAACACTCCCCTGAAATTGCTTCACATGGTGTATGGAGGCATTATCATCTTGGGATATGAGAACATCATGAGGGAACAGTGTTTGCACCATAGAGGGCACAAAGTCCTGCAAAACATATCCCTATTCCTTGCCAGTTATAAGACCATGCAGATAAATCGTGTAACCTACTGATTGCCAATAGGTGGCGGTCCATTGTGGGATGGCTTCCTTCGGTATTCTCCAAAGGTAAAAAGTCTCAGGATCCTGGCAAGGGTGCTGCTGACAAACCGATCTAGATCTATAACCAGCCCCACAACTTTTACTAACATCCTGTGGGGTGGGGGGGGGGGGTTGCCTTGGGCGCCTCATCAGCTACTGTTGCTGGTCTTGTGATGCAAGAAAAAGGATGAAAGATGACTGAAAAGACAATATTACTTTTCTTCCATTGCTTACGGGTCCAGGTCTTGTGCTCCCTACACCAGGCCATCCGTCTTTCTGCATTGGCCTTGTATACAAGCGCTTTCCGAATGGCCATAAATCCCAGCTTTGTGACGCTCACGACAAATAGTTTTTGTTGAGACTGGGTCACAGAGGTGCTGATTCAGTTCTGCGGTAATCTTTAAGAATGTACTTTTGTGATATTCAGCAACTGTCCTATTAAGTGTTTGTCTGTCCCTGTCAGTGAGCTTCAATCTTTGGCCACTGTTCCACTTTGCTGATACAATTTCTCCACGTTCTGTGTACTGTATGCCATCGTGGTTTTTTGGGACTGTTTCCCAGGAGGCATTAATTTTACAGGTTTTGTGACCGATGCACCTGCAATTCGAGCCGCTTTTGAATTCTGTTAGTTTCCTCCTGTTTCTTTGAAAACTCACGTGTTAATGTGCTGATTGCCAAGCCTCTTTCGTAGCTGATACGTGCTGCTAAATGGCTTTCAACATCATATAAACCACCTCTGCAGCTGTGTTTGTAATTGTAATTAGCAGCTGGTTTGTAATTGTAATTAGTTCTTTCAAAGTTAAAGTCTCAGGGTTTAATGTTGCTATTAAGTTTCCCGCCTCTTATATGTTGATTTGTCACTAGAACTGTAAATGGATCTATTTCTTGTAGGTGGCCCTAGAGTTGCAGTTAAAAGGGCTACATACTAAAGAGAGGTCCGAGATAGGCGCCTTAGCAACGAATGGTGAGATAAGATAGGACAAGATAAGATAAGATAAGATAGGATAAGATAAGATGAGATAAGATAAAATAAGACAAGACTGTTTATTGTCACTGCGCACAGAGCAGTGAAATGGGATTTAGCAGCACACCGACCAGCAGTACAGCATATACGATATGCTTAGACAAGGACAGTGAATATAGAGACACTCTTAGCTAGACACAAAAATGCATAATATACAAAACAAGTATGAGATATGAGGACATATCTGTACAGTATTTGTGTTACAGTGTAAAATGGTAGCAGTGCAACGCAACAAATAGGTGCAAATAAGTAAATGAATAATGGATCCAGGGGTTCTATTGCTCACTGATATTGCATACATAGGTATGTATGGTAACCATGTGAGAGCAGAGAGGCATGGCCTCCTACCCAGTGTGATATAGTGTTGTGTAAGTTTAATACAGTGCAGGACCCTCCTCCATCAGCAGAACCACTGGTATGTATGGTAACCATGTGAGAGCAGAGAGGCATGGCCTCCTACCCAGTGTGATATAGTGTTGTGTAAGTTTAATACAGTGCAGGACCCTCCTCCATCAGCAGAACCACTGGTATGTATGGTAACCATGTGAGAGCAGAGAGGCATGGCCTCTTACCCAGTGTGACATGGTGTTGTGTAAGTTTAATACAGTGCAGGACCCTCCTCCATAAGCAGAACCACTGGTATGTATGGTAACCATGTTAGAGCAGAGAGGCATGGCCTCCTACCCAGTGTGACATGGTGTTGTGTAAGTTTAATACAGTGCAGGACCCTCCTCCATAAGCAGAACCACTGGTATGTATGGTAACCATGTTAGAGCAGAGAGGCATGGCCTCCTACCCAGTGTGACATGGTGTTGTGTAAGTTTAATACAGTGCAGGACCCTCCTCCATCAGCAGAACCACTGTAGAACATGAGCTTTCAAAGACAAGGGAGCTATCACTCTAAGGGCCTTCACACAGCTCCCAGCTCCGGAGGGTGTGAAGCCCCCTACTGGGCCACTGCAGGGGAGACGGTCGCACCTTCCAGCGGCTGTGAGCTCCCTAAGGCTGGAGCTTGTGCTTGCTCTGCCCGTGTGGAGGAATACGGCTCTCTCGCTACACATCCAGCCATCCCTTTCCCTTTGTTCTGGATTCCCCAGCTGGGCTACGCCTTTGAAATTCCCCCTTCAGTACTGTACACACAACCGTGTGTTTTGGGAATGCCATGGAACCAGCAACCAGTGAATGTATAAAAAAAACAACATGTTATAGGTTGGTATTGTTACAGAACGTAAACACGGAACTGCTTCCCTTTGTCAGTATTACGTCAAAGCATCAGGTCAAGTCACACTGCAAATTAATTTGATAATCAGTTATAGTTGTTATATATAATTATGTTGTATCTATATAATTAAAATGGTTAATAATTTAATTCCCAGTGTGAATGAACTGTAATAAGATCCAAAAGTAAATATTTTACACTTCGGGCCCATTAGTATTTTTAATGGAATAATGTGAAAGGTTATATTACAGCATCATCAGTTTAACAGTCATAAATTAGTCATGGGAAAAGGGGGGTGGGGGACGAGGGGGCTCAGGGAATTTAGAACAGCTGCTACAGAACTTTTACACCCATCTACACATCTGTCAAGCTCTCCATCCATCCATCCATCCATCCATCCATCCATCCATCCATCCGTCTTCCAACTGTTTATTCTGTTGCAGAATTTATACATGCAGTTAGAATATATAGAATATTCATATGATCACTCAGAGAGGTGGTGGTTTGTGGTCCAGTGAATTAGGATGCTATGATCGGAAGGTGGTAGGTACAAAATCCGTGATTGGCAGTGAAGGTCACTGTTGGGTCCCTGAACAAGGCCTGTTTTGTCAATGTATGTTCCTTAATTAAAAGGAAACCCATTCGCTAAATAAATATATGTAAATGACAGGACCAGGCAGAGGTCCCCTAGCAAGAGGCAGTGCCATGGAGCTCAGGTGGCCATTGAGAGTGTCTGCCCGAGTAACCTTCCTGGCTTACGGCGCCTGGGAATGAGCGTTACGCGACCTTCCTGGCTTACGGTGCCTGAGAATGAGCGTTACGCGACCTTCCTAGATTACGGCGCCTGGGAATGAGCGTTACGCGACCTTCCTGGCTTACACAGCCTGGGAATGAGTGTTACGCGACCCTCCTGGCTTACGGCGCCTGGGAATGAGCGTTACGCGACCTTCCTGGATTACGGCGCCTGGGAATGAGCGTATGCGACCTTCCTGGCTTACACAGCCTGGGAATGAGTGTTACGCGACCCTCCTGGCTTACGGCGCCTGGGAATGAGCGT
>JAODKM010000008.1:18665886-18691655 GCA_026780845.1 Petrocephalus sullivani | reverse complement strand
TGCTGCCCAAGCTGCTGCCCAGTCTGCTGCCCAAGCTGCTGCCCAGTCTGCTGCCCAAGCTGCTGCCCAGTCTGCTGCCCAAGCTGCTGCCCAGTCTGCTGAAGTGGGAAGGACACATCAAATGAGATAAAGTTTTATTTGCTATTGGCACAAATTTCGAGGACAGTTACATTAGAATGTGTGTGTGTGTGTGTGTGTGTGTGTGTTTCACATACCCCATCATGGTTGAGAGCAAAGCCTGGGGTGTGGGTCAATCATCCACCCAGCACTCCTGGAGCAATTTTCAGATGGTTAAATATCTTACTCAAGAGCCCAGAAACATGTGGCTACTTTGCTAACCAAGGCATCTTCTGATCACAGGCACAGAGGCCCAACCCACTGAGCTACAAAGCACCACCTACCGGAATGCAATATACAGCCTGTCATAGATATAAACCATGTAAACATCATAACAGCAAATGATAATATTCTATACTCATGGGACTCCTGCTTTCCTGATTACTTCTGCTGCCCTTTAAAGAGAGATAAGAAGACTAAGATTCAATAAGTCAATTCCTTTCATGTGGGCACTTAAAGCTTGAGGGTAACAATAATAGATAACAAAGTACATTCTCTCAGGTACAGACCGAGCTGCTTAAAACTGCATTGAATATCACAGCATCAGAGTCCGGCTGCTCCGGAGAAGGTGTGTGGGATTAACTGGGCACGACTGGATTAGCACAGACTGTACACTTCTAAATAGAGAATGTTTTCCTATAAGCGCTAATGTTGGAACACGACGGTGCTGATGTCCTTGTCCAAAGCTCAGCTGTAAT
Source organism: Petrocephalus sullivani (assembly GCA_026780845.1). NCBI lineage: Eukaryota > Metazoa > Chordata > Actinopteri > Osteoglossiformes > Mormyridae > Petrocephalus > Petrocephalus sullivani. Next base: position 18,690,840 of record JAODKM010000008.1, on the reverse strand, counting down.
TGCACGCAGAGCTGCAACGTTTTGTCATTGTCAAATCTGCGTTTGCCCCGTTGAGGGTTTTTATTGTCGGATGCAAATGCAGCTCATTACTGTACATAAGTGATTCCCAACCCGAAACTCAGGGATTCCCAGCAGCCCACGTTTTTCTCCCCCAAACAGCTTGCCAGACAGCCCACACTTTTGCTCCCACCTAGGGTCCCTGAGGACCAGGCTGGGAAAAACTGGTTTTTACCATGGTGAAAATGTTGATGAAGAGCTTTTCTGTGTCAATGACATTCAGCTCCCATCACTCATGAGATGGGGGTGGGCGGGGGGGGAGGGGGGGGGATTGGAGATACCATGCATCATGTCATAGCTCCTCCCCCTTTTCGTAAATCTCGACAACAAAGGTCTACAAACAAATAGCTTCTATGACGCTCGCTTAATGGATTATCAGATGCTAGTCCGGACACCTGCCTGTCAAAGATCTGGTGACAGGAGACATGTTTGTGAGTTTGTTTTTTGACGTTTCTGTGCTCAGACACTTCAGCAACGCAAATGCTGGATCAGTCACCTGCACTGAGTATCATAAAATCTGTAAGCACCTGTGCTTTGGACTGTCAAACAGTCCCAAAGGCCACTCAGCAAAGACAAGACACAAAAACAAAAATACACATTGTCTTTTTTGCCACATTACAACTTTGGAGACATGGCTTCAAAAAATCTTCTGGCCCCAAGCAGGTTAAGGAATACAAAATAATTTTTTCAAATGCGCTTATGATTGTGGAGGCACAGGCAAATCACATTTAAATGCAGCAGTCTGCAAATCCAAAACACTCACAGTGCTCTCTAATGCCTAGCAATAATTCTGCAACCCATGACTGTCTACCATTATAATTGTTCTCCAAGAACAAAGTCAACTAAAATATAAAGTATACAAAATATAGAATACAGTCTACAAAATAAGCAGCAATAATGCTGAAACTAGCATTTAACAATTGTAGTGTGTTGATGAAATGATTTAGCAAAATTACTCCCTGTATTACTTAAATTTATCGAACTCTGCTCAAACCTCTACAAAATGTAAATCAAATACTCTGCTGTTGAATAGTATTGAATAGAAGGTTCCAGCATTAGATGGATAGAGAGCATCCCAGAAAGCCTGCCCCCTTGGGTAAGCTGAGGAAAGAACAGTACATGTTCATGTGCAGCACTAATCTCCCATCCATCCCCACCCTCCAGCAAATGCTGCCTGAGTGCGGAAGTGATAGGCTGTTTCTGAAATTTCAATGATTACAGTGTTTGTACAATGATTACCGTGACCTTTGCACCTTGCAAAACGATAGAGGAATTTGCAAATTTAATTTCCGCTCTGTTTGACTTAGATTAATACTGCCCCTCGCCATATTAATTAAATAAAATTTACATATTATTTTCCACTTTGTTTTTCAATAAAAGCCCACAGTAATTTCACCCTGTTTTAGAAAGATGGTATTTTCTAACAGCAAAAATAACAAACACTAGCATAATCGCACTGCAGGGGGAGAATAACTTTTCACAACGCGGGATACCTGCAGAGATACTTATTTAGCCTTTACCTTAAGAGGATATCGTTGCCACCATAACAGAGTACCCAAACGTATTAGCATCTTTCCGGGGTTCGATGTCTAGGGAAACATGCTTCTTGCCCTGTCTTTTCTTTACTCCGTTAGAAAAGCGCTGAAAAAGTGAATGCACGCAGCACGCATATCACTCTGACTGATGCCTTTATAATTAATTCTGTGTTCTTCACGACTGCACAAGAAGAACCGTAGAACGATCCGGGCTTGAACCCCGACCCGTCCCTGCGAATCATACGGAAAAGCAGCCGAAAGGCAGGGCTGTTCCGCCGGCAGGGTCATGCTCCGGGGACCTGTGTGCCCAGGGCCGCATTCATCTCTAATGCTTTCGCTGTGGCGCTCACAAAGGAAAAGGACCGAAATTGTGAAGTGAGACCCCGGGGTCCGCGATGACAGTGTCAGCCTGAAAATCGTAAAATCTGTGCAGTTCTTTCTAAGGCTTCGTTCCGCCATTATATTTCTGGCTAATGTGATATTAAAGCGATATTGCATGATTAAAATTAAGATAAACTTTATCCCCAGCGGAAATTCTTTCGCACGCAGCATCAATGTACGAACGGTGCGTACGGAGGAAGATATATAACTGCAAAATAGATAAACTACGAAGACGTTACACATAGTGCAGACCAATAAACATAGTGCAAACAAATTTTAAAAGTGTATAGTACAGAAATAGAATATTCTGAATAACAGAATATAATGCAATATTAAGGAAATAAAATATTAGAGCAGAGGAAGGGTTACTGGGGTATAATTGCTGAGATTTGGTTACAGCCTGTAATACCCAGGACTGCCTGGAGGGGGTACACATCACAGACGGACTGAAGTTCATCTCCTTTGGGCGACTCAGCGGATGGGTTTACATGCACCCCCCCCCACAAAGTCCAGGTCACACTATCTCTTTCTCACATGCACACCTACGGGGAGAACGCAGAGCCACACAGCATGCTTTCTCACAGGATGTGAAGAGGCGACATGGCAGGGGAACGTCATTCCCCATCATGGACCCGGCGTGCCACACTCCGCCCGGCCAGACAGAGATAACATGGCACTAGCAGAGGTCCATTTAGCCGGCGTTTATGACTGATGGCCGGTTTATGGCATCCGGAAGGGAACCTCGGTAACCTGACAAAAATAATTGATGTATGTTTCAGAAACTGAGTGCTAAAATCCTCCCCTGTGCTGTAATCAGGGCCGTGGTGAGATTGATCGCCGGTGAGGTGGGGGGACAAATGGTGGAGCCGAGATGATCCATGTGGCCCACGTGCCACTGAGGGCCCCCCTCACTTCTGCCAGACCAGCCTCATTTTATGGGAAAAATTATCATTGGCATGAATACGACTAGATGCAGACATACAGCCCAATACTACAACCAGGATCTTAACTTGTATTTCACGTTATTTACCAACACAAGCATTCATATATAAGACCCAGAAGGTGCTTTTAGCTGACACTTTCATCAAAAACAACCTAAAATCTTTATCACTTTATATACCGAGAGACTTTTACTGTAGTAATTCAAGTCAAGTACCATACTCAGGAGAACTACAGCGGGGTCTCATGGGAACTGAACCGGCAGCACATGGGGAACTGCTATGGTGTCTGAGACGAGGTATCGGAATCATATATTATCCCCATTAATGCATCTCACAATGCCGGCAGAAGTAACGCGCTCTAACGCGTTACGGCGGAAGCTCGCCGTAAGCAGCATCAGCTGGGCACAGATCGGTTTTGAGTCTAAGCGCAAACAGGTCGTAAACCGAGCCGCTCCCGCAGATTGCAGCTAAGCTCGTCATAATGTGATGGCGCTCTTGGTGGATTTCCAGCAGTAATGATTTACGGGGAAAGGCAGAACCAAGGGGGCATGTCACTGTGACCGGCTCAGAGACGCCATGTGTCATTAAATCTTGCACACCATTAGGCCAATTATGCCGGCGGAGCACACATGCGAACACGACGCGCTTGGAGCACACATGCGAACACGACGCGCTTGGAGCACACTTGGAGCACACATGCGAACACGACGCGCTTGGAGCACACATGCGAACACGACGCGCTTGGAGCACACATGCGAACACGACGCGCTTGGAGCACACTTGGAGCACACATGCGAACACGACGCGCTTGGAGCACACTTGGAGCACACATGCAAACACGACGCGCTTGGAGCACACATGCGAACACGATGCGCTTGGAGCACACATGCGAACACGCCGTGCTTCAGAGGCTGCAGCCCACCGACACTCCATTACCCCTGGGGATCCCAGGCTGTCACTTTTTGCTGCCCTCTTTCCAAAAAAACTAAACTAAACTAAAATTGGTTCTTCATCTGTTCAAAACACTATTCATATATACGCTTTATTACTGTAATATTTGCCCTTTAATTTAAAAAGTTGAACATAAATTTTGTAATAGTTATCAGTCCGTCTTCCTGCCAGACAAATACAGAGCGTCTTTTCTGATTACTAAACAAAGTGTTCCTACTTTACACTATTCTCCACACCTCCCTGACCGAAATGTATGTCTATTACCGTTTCAGAAAAGCCACATGTGAAAGAGGTCTAGTGCACTGATTTACTTTTTTTGTTTAACAGATGCTTTTATCCAACACGATTTACATTTGTTGAAAAAGCAGGACCTGCCAGTTCTTAGGGCTGGTGGGGGTTTAAGGATCTTACTCAGCTACCCGCTGATCCCAACCAGAGAGTCCTAACCCACTGAGGGCACACCTGATTGGCTGACTTTATACCCATGTCCCCCTACAGGGCACCCAACCAACCAATCAAATAATTGCCAGGCTGGATGGAAACCTGGATCCCTTGAAAAGTGCCTTGTGTTTTGCTAGTGCCCTTATTAACATGATTCTGAAAGCTTCACAGGTCTTGGTGCAGTTCTGCTGACCCATAAAGGCTCGCGTTCTTCACTCCTAATGACAGCGGGAGCAGAGGTAAGCTAAGTAGGTCATTGGAAAAAGACAAAACATGATGCGAGGCCTGCAAGGAAAGCAGCAACCGCTATCAAACATGGCATTAATCTTCAGAGTCCTTCTTTTCATGGGAAGCTTCTCAAAATAAAGGCATCCCGTAATAAATCAAATTTCCATTTAGATAACAACCTCTGAGATTCTGTGCACATATTCCCTCCTATTCCCTTTCACAGTAACACCCCCCCACACACACACACACACACACCATCCTCCCAACAAAAACACACACCTTCTCTCTTTGATGAAAGTACTGGCTAGCTGCATTATTACAGCGTGGGGATGCATTCTTCAACTGCAAGTTAAAAAATATTTTACCATCACTATCGTGACAGCATCATTATGGAAAAAGCTGAATAATGCAGCATTGTGACAGAAAGATAATTAACCCATGCTACAAGTTCAGTTCGTTAAAATCTCGAGACAGCTATTGAGTGTTGTTTACGCATTCATTACGTTTCTTTGTTCTACAAGAAATATGTTGCGCCATTTGACACATGGGTTTGTTTGATTTTTGCAAAACGTGATATAGTCCTCTGAGCCTTGTTTTAATGCCACTGTACTTCCACATTTATTCCATCTGGCCTTTTACAAAAATAATAAAAAAATAAGGCCGCGGGATAAAGTGTGCCAACGGACGTGTGCGTTGTGTTTACCGACGTTCATCTCCTGCACCGCGCACACAAAGGTGTGGCCCTCAGTACATTTACCCCGTAAGAGCCGAGACTCCCACGAATTCTTGTAATAACGGAGGTGCTGTGATCGGGATTGCTGGATGAATGAGTCGGAAGGCAGGTGATCCAGCAAACAGAGACTTGAAAGCCTAAAAGTCCAATTAAATCCGATGCATGGCGGCGTGCATAATGATCTCTGCCAGGTTCTACATCGACTGCGGTCTCCCACAGTCACATCTCTCTCCAACCAGGAATCGATACTCGGGGTTGTAACATATTAGAGCAATTTTAGCTTTCAAGATTCAGGATTTGTCAAATTATAACAGAAAGACTCTATTGCCCGGGAAAGCATTCAATCAAACTTTGTGAGAATTAAAAAATCTATCTGGAGGTTCCAGAAACCCTCAATATTGTTTTTTTTTTCTTTAATGTTACAGAGATAAAAAGAATAACTTTTTTGCTACAACTCAGGTTTCAAATACAACAGACCAGCAATGGATGCACCTTGACATGAGAATTACAGCCCACTGAATCGCTTTAGATCGCTTGGGTCTCATTGAAAAATAAGGTTAGTGACTATTCCATTCCTCTTAAAATGGGTCAACAAACTGTGCATTTAGCCCAACCTTTAAAAATTCTTATATAAAATATTTGAACCGGACATTTTTACCCAGAGTGTTATATTAAATAGAATTATGGTAAAGTAACTTCCCCTGAATAAAACAGATGTGGTTTTTAACCCCTAGAGATAAAAATGCACGCCAGACGAGGACACTTAAGCGCTCGCAGAGACATAGAAACAACATCTGCCTTGCTGCCCCCTCCGCGAGGAAGCTTAAGCGTATTGAAGGAGACATCGTCTGCAAAACAAGGTTGGCGGACAAAGGTCACTTGGAAGCTATCCAGCAGCAGTTATAGCTGCTTTATTGTATCATCAGCAGGGCATAAGACACTTAGAGTATGTGTCAAAGAGCTCGCATGGGATCCCTCCAGGATTACCTCACCGGGAGACTAAACTCACTTGTTACTGCGTCTTGGGGATGGATGTCTGCTCCCTTGGGGATGGATGTCTGCTCCCTTGGGGTGACGGCTACTGAAGTGATGAAATTCTTAGAAGGTTACCGCTTCAAGGTCCAGGGCTAGCCCTTCGGCGTTACAGCTTAGCAGCTATGACTACCCGTTCTGGGCCTCCCATGTGATGGAGGGATGGGGGACGGAGAAAACGGAGAAAAGGAGGGAGAAGAAAACATCAAGGCAGCAGAATAGAGCGGGAGTCAGGTTATGGGAAGGGTTGGCAGAGAGACGTGAGGCTTGACATTACGATCTGGGAGCCATATTAATGCGACTGACAGTAACACCTGAAAAGCCCGTTTTCCAGTGCGGTGTTTAATACGTTTGGATCCCATAAATAACTATTAGCTACTTTACACATACTACACAGGAAATACTCAGGGACAGGTTTGCTGTTTCTCTGCCAGCGTAGTGACTATTTGTGGTCGAAGGGGGGCTCCCAAACCTCAGAGGTGCCACTCAAATGTATGGTTTGAGTGGCGGTTATTAGGAACACAGGTACCTGGATGAAAGGGTGAGGAGAGGCTAAAACACATGAATTCCAGATGTCAAAAACGATAGGCAGAACGCCAATGGAAGCAATTATACAACGGAGGCGGTGGTGGCGATGAAGTGGAACGGACACCTCGGTGGCAGGCGACGCGCGGCGACAGGGGGGCTAATGAGGGGGCAGGTTTGGAGGCGAGGTGCGAAATGTCAAGTGCGGCCTGACATATGCGGCACAGCGAGGCCCGTGTGCGCATGCCGCAAATGTCAGCCGGCATCTTCTCTTCATTTTATTATTTTGCACCCAGCTTATGAAGGAACGGCCTCAAGCGAGGGGGATCTAAGGGGCCTCGCGGGCGAGTGTGTGCCTGTGCGGCGTGCTCGTTTGTCAGATTAGGCAATGCTTACATCATTCGCCTCTCGCTGCCCGGAGGACTTTGAAATGCGTAATGATTGGCCTGTTCTGCTCCGCCTCGCAAGCTGCGGTGACGACTTGGCGTCCCAGCCTCGGGAGAACACCCATGCGCCCCCCTGCTCAAGACGGCAGGAGGCTCTCTGCATCGCTGGCATGTGGGACAGGTGGCGGGGGCCTCCTTGGACAAGTGCCGGAACATTCCAGGCTTACCCCTTGAAATGCAAACGCGGGGCTATGACTTGAGGGGAAGTCAGCCCGACATGACACAACGCTAATACCCGCATGTTCGATGGAGTCCGAACACAGATGAACACTGACACAGGCACGAATTAGCAGCCGCACGAATAACGAGTCACAAAAAGCCTCATCAATATGCAGAGCTATGCGAAACGACTTCAAATGAATAATCCGATCCAAATAAGTCTTTTATCATAATCAGATCACCCTGGAGATAAATGGGGGATTAATATGTTAAAGTAACAAATCTGATAGGGAAACGGCAAATCAGAGAGAATTAACTGCTAATTGTTTTGTATCCCATCCGGTATTCATTCACATATCATAGCTAAACGTTTTTTATGAAACACATGTAAGTTTAAGGGCAGGAAAATAAAAACCATTAAATGTTCAAGTTAACAGAAAATCTGAAGATGATATACAGACCTGTGTTTTATTTTCGCCAATAACCCAATAACCTACATCTTACAATGGTGTTTCCCAATCCTGTACCAATTAGCCATGCGCGCAAGTATCATCGCAGCTGATTAAAATAATTATTCACCTAATTAAATTAATATTGTTTTTTCTTGCACAATACGGATGTCATTAGTAGTTTACTGATTGCCTGAAAATTTGCATGAGCACTGGCCACCCTGAATGAAATGTACCATTATCAAGATCCCTTTTCTGCAAAACCATTGGTTCCATAGTTGGACCACAGATGCATCACCTCTGTGGGGCAATCAAGTGGCATGCATTCATTATTGGATGAATAATGGTAATCAATATGTCGTCTATCCAGATGTTAACACAATGTGATGTGTAAAACCTGATATTTTGATGTTGTGGGACCATTTTTCAAGTCCTCACAAAGTAAAGTAAAAATTCCAAAAGTCTCATATTTATCAGAATTATTTATAATAATATAATAATTTTTATATTATAAGGTTAGGGCCGGGTGGGGGAAAAGCTTGTCATATTGGGATTAAAGTTTTCCCTATAGAAATGTAGAGTCCCCACAAAGATATAATGTGCGTGCGCGCCGTAACTGTCCATCCCCTGCGCACATTCTTAAGCACGCAGTGCATGACCATGTTCAGCGGTACTTCACCTCTACAAGGAGGACATAAATAGAAACAGATGAACGCATAATCTGGCTTCATTTCACAAACAGTGTGAATTAATGTATAAATAATGTAGGCGTTTGATTAAGGGTGCCTAATTTCATTTTGTGCTCTGAATATCATACTAATGACCATTAATGTGAAACATAAACAATGCAAATCAGGGTTACTATTTTGTGCGCGCGAATAATGTATTTTCTAAATCAAGATGATTCATGATGCATAAACCATGATGCATAAACCATGTCAAATATTAAACATGATCAGATAAACAAGGAAGCTAGATCACGGTACACATGAACACAGTACATGTAACATACAGGTAACATGTAAGTAAAATTATACAAGCAAAAATCTACATGAACATTATAGTTGTCACGCTGGGAGCGAGATTTACGACCCATGGGGCAGGCTGTCGGGTTTAGCCCTTCTGAGGGGCGTTTATTAGGGGTATACAGGGCGAAAACAGGCGAACACAGGACGGGTACAGGCGTGAGCTGCTGGTGCACAAGCATACATCCAGACAAAACTCGACAATGGAGACAGGACTAGGGCAGACTAAATACTAGAGACGCTGATCATTAGACACGAAACAGCTGAGGACGGGAGGATTCGCACGAGGGGAACGAGGGGGCGTGGCACACAGGAGGATCCGACGGGCTGGGCATGACAATAGTCCATCTGCAAAATCACCAGATTTTTACAGTTTCACTCTCTGTGTCTGGTCTTTCTCACATGGTCGACAAGACTCAACAAGGGAGGCTTGCAAAATAAGCCGTGCTTCCGAGGAGGAGGTCTAGGGAGAAACAGGACAAAAGGTGGATCGATCAGCGCATCATTCCGGGACCAACCTCACAGTGGCCCATGTGAGCTGCTCGCTCTGCACCCTGGAGATTCACCTTGGGGGGGGTGTCTAAGAAAGACCCCAACCCTTGTTTGGAAATATCATATAAACAGGCACTGGGCCAAGTTAGTTGCACTTAAGCCTTATGGCCTTGTGTCAGATCATTCTGTCAGTTTGTCAGCTGTTAGTGCAATGGGCAGGTGGGATGGGGTGTAGGTGTGGTCACTGGAACCTGTCATCCAGAGCAGTGTTTCCCAATCTGGTCCTCCGCAACCCACAGACAGCCCACCTCTTAGCTCCCGGGAGCTGGGAATTAACAAAAAACGACTGTGGGTCCCTGAGGACCGACCTGGAAAACAACTCGATTCACAACTCGACTCGCGTCCCATGACCCTCTGGCCTCTGCGGGGTGTTTAATTCCAGCTAACATCTCATCTCTTATTGACAGCTGAGAGTGATTCTGCATATACTTATTCAAAATAAGCAGAAATGTGGTTACCCGCTTGCGTGAACTGCGCAAAAATGAGGTTTCCCACCTGCACGAACTGCGCAGAAATGTGGTTTCCCGCCTGCGTGAGCTGCACAGAAACGTGGTTTTGCTCTTGCATGAACTGTGCAGTGGGAAATCCAGGCAGCAGCAGATTTCAGCTCAAATAACCCGTTTCACAGGTCGTCCCGATGTCCTGATGACATCACAGGTTAATCAGGACGTTTCGAGTCCAAGGGTCATCAGCAGTGGCGTGTTCCCGAGAAGGCGACAGGGGAACCGCAGGGTGAGTGGCCCAGAAAACCATCTGTCATTGAGCGTTACCCTCCTGAAGCCCACATTAATGCCCAGATGCCACTGACCACGGCTGGAATACAGCAGAGGGGTAGAAATGGTGCAGAGCCAGAGCCAGAAACACCGACAGCTTCAATCAGTATCAGTATCGGGAGGAAGCTAGAAAGACCACAGGTCATTTTCCATGTGTTCCACCTCCCCGCCAACTTCTGCCAAGATGTTAACCTGAAGCATTAGAAGGTGATAAAAGGGCCACAGATGGGAGATTTTCAGCAGGTGGAACCATAACAGACTTACTAAAGCAAGACAGGACCTTAGACGAATGTAGAATGACACAGAAAGATGGCAGATGTTTCTACACCCTTTCACGTTTTAAAACGTGCGTCAAGCGGATGAGCAGGTCTGTCCACAGATAACAAACAGAGAAGAAGCCCCCGGAGAGCGAGGCAGTCGGGAGGAGTCACGCTGAAAAAGACTGCCTCGGGGAACACGGCAAACTGACAAGGCGGGGAACAGCTTGAGCGGAATCCACACGTATGTAGAGGGTATGTATGTCACATATTATAGCAGAAGCGGTTCCACTGCCATTCCAGCATCCCAGTGCTGTGAACAGGCCCCCCCGCTCTTGCTCGATTCAGCAGAGTCATTTGTGAATAAACAATGGGCCTGCATTGCCGCATCTCGTGGAAGCAGTGTCGGCGTGCCGGCTAAACACTGCTCCCGTTATTAGCTGCTTATTCATCTCTGGAGCCGCCACAAAGCCAGCCCAGATCCTCCTGCTTTCTTTTCCAGAGCTGCCTGCTGAAAACCTGAGACGCTCGCTCTGTCAAATCCCCCGTAACCCTCAGGTGTCAAGGACCGGAGCCTTTGTAGATGTTCAGAGGGCCTCTTGTGGCAAACGGCTGCGGCTACTTGACAATCCTAATTCAAAATGGTTTATTCAGCAATTGGGGTGCGATTGTCATGTGATCTGCCAGTCCATATGCTTTAAATAAGGATCAGGCACATTCTGCATATAAGCTTTACATATATGGAACAAACAAATACTTAAAAGGTAAATTTACAACATGAGTGCCTGTCTTCGCCTTCCGCTTAGGATGCAAAAATTCACCAAAGTGACATGTACCCAGAATGCACTTCCCTGTCTGTTGTACTCAGTAGCACTAGGTATTAAACAGTGTGATGACACAGGCACATTTGTATGCAGACAGTAATATCGCCCCAAATTGAGGATTATTATAAGAAGCCCCCGACTGTTAATATCAATAGTAGCAACAATATAACACCAAAAGTTGTAAACACACATTTGCTATTTAAAATAAATGAGAGCTTTCTTTCTCTTAAGTGATGTTCTGTCAGAGATAAATAGATGGTAAATGCAGTCTAGGGGAAAGTATGCCTTAAAGGTGCAGGCACCAGGGTGATTTAAGCAAGAATACTAAGGTGAGATCTTTGGCATAGGACACAGGCAGCCGAGATCATCAGACACCCCAGTCACGACTACCAGCCCCCCGTGGGTCGCAAGCCCTGTGCTTCTGTCCTGGGTGGTCCAGAGCTTAGCTGCTGCCCCCATATCCAGGGCCACATCACATGACAATTAGGTCTCTGTGGCCTAGAGATGACACTTCCTCTTCTCCGTTCCCCCACCGTCCTCCTCCCGAATTGTCAAGGTCAGGCGTAATGCTCATGGAAAACCCAAGGGGCTTTGGGGTCCCAGCCGAGGTCAGGGTGAACACAAAGCCTGCCGCTTTAGACAGGTGACCTGTATTGCAGTGCTGCATATATATATATATATATAAACAAGTGTTTTGGAGCAATGGTGACCTCACACCTCCAGAGTTGGGCCTTCAAATGCCACGTAAAATGTGGACTTCTCTCTGGATCCCATGGGTTTTATTCTGAGAAGTCAGCTTCTTGCCACAGTCCAAAGACATGGAGTTGGGCTAAATGACCTCCTTAAATGATGTGGCCTGTGACTGACTGGCGTCCCATTCCTATGCTTGCCCCCCACTCCCCATGACTCTGTCCAAGGTTAGTAGTTGGGACACAGTAGTTGGATGGATGGATGGATGTCTATAAAGGACACATCAGGCATTACGATATAGAGGAGCTGCACAAAATAACACCAAATCACATCAAGTAACATGAAGGACCTAATAAGAAGATGTGCCTTCCAAATACAATATAATCCCTGAACTGTCTGTGGTGGGATTTTGGAGCATTCTTCAAGAAGAAAAGACTCCAGGTCTTTGAGGGATGAAGGTAGAAATCTGTTTCACACTCCGCGTTCCAGAACTTGACATAAGAGCTCAGTAGTGTTTAGATCTGGTGATTAGTGAAGGGCCCGTTAGGGATTTCACATCGCCCTTCAGTATATGACCTCAATCGGTGGTAATCTTGGAGGCTGTACTTTTGTGGTATTTAGCAGATGCATTAAGTGTCCATCTGACTCTGTTTGAGAGCTTTGACATGCCACCGCTGTTCATCTTTTCTGATGCATATGTTTGAAATATGCTGTCATTTATATATCTATCTGAGCTGATCGTGAAACCTTTTCATTGCTGACATATACTGCCAATTTGTGTTTAATCTATCAAGAACCTCCAGTCCCACCACATTCCATAACTGCGACCTACCTGGAGTGCCCAGAAGTACAAGGTGTTCAGTGCTCAGAGACATGGCCAAGGTAATGAGGGCTGAAACCCGACCCCCACTGAATAAGACACATAAGCTGAAACATCAAGACTGGGCCAAGAAACATCTCAAGACAGATTTTTCAAAGGTTTTATGGAAGGATGAGATGCGAGTGACTCTTGATGGACCAGATGGACAGGCCTGCAGCTGGATCAGTAACGGGCACAGAGCTCCACATTGCCAGCAAGGTGGAGGTGGGGTACTGATGTGGGCTGGTATCATTAAAGATGAGCTAAGTGGACCTTTTCAGGTTCAAGATGGACTCAAAATCAACTCTGAAACCTACTGCCGACTACTTTTTAGAAGACACTTTCTTCAAGCAGTGGTACAGGAAAAAGTCTGTTTCTTTCAAGAAAACCATGATGTTTATGCAGGACAATGCTCCATCGCATGCATCGAAGTACTCCACTGCATGGCTGGCGTATAAAGGTCTGAAAGATGAAAGAATGATGACATGGCCCCCTTCCTCACCGACCTAAACCCTACTGAGTACTTGTGGGCCCTTCTTAAATGGGAGATTTACGGCGATGGTTAGCATTACGCCTCTCTGAAGAGTGTCTGGGAGGCTGTAGGTGCTGCAGCACAAAAAGCTGATCATCAACAGATCAAGAAACTGACAGATTCCATGAATAGCAGGATTATTACTGTTATACTTGAAAATAAGGGTGGCTGTATTGGTCACTGATTTTTGTTTAAATGACAAATGTTTATCTGTTAAATTTGAGTTGTTTGTTAATAATTCAGTTGTAAAAAAGTTAATAAAACAGTTGTAAAAAAGTGAAATGGTAAGATTGTATTGTTTCATTTAGTCGCATAATAATTCTGCACACTAGTAGTTGCCTAATAATTGTGCACACACCTGTATTCCCCTGAGAATGTGCACACTCACATTTCCTTTGCACACAAATTAATGTTTCAGGTGTATTAACATTTTGGATTGACCGTTAGCACTGTATTTGTTGTATATTAAAATTAATCCTCAAAATACTCACTTTTATATCTAATAATTGTGCACACGGTGTATAGCCGTGATCCGCCTCCAGCAGTCCTGTCATGTTCCCATTTGGCCAGTAGAGGTCGCTGGTCATCTAACTACCTTCCTGATTACCTCACCTGTTCACTGCTATCTCTGAATCCTGGTGTTTGATTGATAGTTAATAGAATAAAGTTCACCTCCAGCTGCATCTGGATCATTACTCATTCCCCATATGTGACATATGGTTACATTGCAGTATGTTTACATATTTATTCTCAGAAACACAGATTTTTATCTGTGTTTCTATGTCTACTTTGTGTGTACGTTTAGCTGATAGGACATGCAGAGAGGTGAGATTTTCATTGCGCAGACTGTCCGTCAGGGAAATTTGCCTATGTTTGCGCTTCATCTGTTCCCAGAGCACTCAGTTTTACCCCACATATATGGGGGGCATGCATTTGTCACTCCCCATCAACCCCACCCCAGAACCGTCCCTGCAATAGACTCTCGTATCTTGAATATACAAGATGTCTCATAGGCCTGTTAAGATCTAGCATAGGTTAACACTTACAGGTGCTGTTGAGGAAAACGTCGGTGGCTTATTTCTGAAATCTGCACTCGGGATTGTGGAGCGGTTAAACGTCTACAGTCAAGGTTCCCAGTCATAAACTAAGCCATCAATTCTCAGCTTCACAATACTGCGGAGTCAACAAATTGAACAAGTGTAAAACAGCATGTCGTATTGGGTAAAAGACACTCTTATTTTGGGACAGCGGTGCTACAGAAAAGGAAATGGAGGACAGAATGCACCAGCAAACAGGACATTATGCATCTAAATAAAAGAGGAAAAAGTCTAGGAAATCTGGTGAAAAAGATATTTGCACAATGAACGACATAATACTCTGGCCTTTGTGTCCAGAGAAAGCCAGAGATTGAAGGGGAAATAGAAAACTAAAAATCCCTTTGTAAAATAAAGTGTTTTGATGTGTGTCAGACCGAACAGATGGAAATTGAAGTCTAACATCTAAATTGCTAGATCCGAAAAAGGAGTTTGATTGTCCCAGCAAATGTGAGTCTGTGGCATTACTTGCAGCTGGATTTTTGTCAAGCTCTACGCACCCCGACCCGCCCCAGCTCTGCCCCTGCCTCGGAAAAACCTTAAATTGTGGGGGAAGATCACTCTTCGACGTGCTCTCACAACGGAAAGCGGAGCTGACATTCGGAGCAAATAATACAGGCTAATATAAGTTTTTTTCTGCTACACGGTCTCTTTTGTGCTCTCACAAGCAGGCGCTGATCCGCCAGTCTATGGGCGTAAATGGTCTCATTAATCCCGTCAGTCACCAACAACAAGCGAACCGTCGGCGGCGCTTCTGCAGGAGGGGAAGCAGGCGGGCGGCTCCCCGGGCGGGGGCTGAATGCGCAATCACCGCGCTATGACATTTCTTATTTCTAATTTCATATATTTTTTCGCCCCGTCATTATTCAGCGCCGTTGCTTTCGCGATCGCCTTTTCCAGGGGGGTGATGCGATACGCGGCGGGACGCTTAATCTCGCTTTTATCGGAGTAATTAACATTTCTTTGAACCCGTCGCAGTCGGCATTACCAATTAGCTCCGTGACTCCTCAAAATACATATAAGAGGCTTTGATATCAGACCGCGCAACAAATGAATCACCCGATGTATTCATCCTGGGGAATAAACTATGTTTTTTGGAGCACAAGAGGTTGACTCATGAGCTAAAAATGGGGCAACATCTTGAGTGTGCCGGAAGTGTCATTTGTGTCACTTATTTTGCTGGCATTACTTCATTTTTATATTCGGGGGGGGGGGCTGTATTACCTCTTGCCCGTTCCCGTTTTTAAAAAACTGCAGATGAGTAAGGACGTTAATGTAGCACCTCTCACCTCTTTTGCAGGCTCACTTAATGCAGAGCTACTGACTAGTGGGCCATTACATCACTGTAGCCAGGTGATTTTTGTCTTCTTCCAATAAATAGGACTACAATAAGTTTCTCCTTTCTTTACCAATGCCTCAGCCCAGAATCTGGAAGTTATTTATTAGCTTTTGTGGAAATCTGACGTAATTTTGGGCAGAACATACGTGGCTTGGTGGGTAGCATTGTAGCTTCGCACCTCCAGGGATCAGGGGCGTCAGAATGTGGGGGGGTTGGGGGGTTGGGGGGACACAGCGCTGGGTGAACTAATATTTTATCTTAAATCTCGGGGGGTCCAAACAAATAATTATGAAATGTGAGGGGGACACGTCCCCCTCAGACTTAATGGCAGCGACGCCCATGGCAGGGATGATGGATTTTATTTCTCTGTGGAGTTTGCATGTTCTCATGTTTGGGGTTTCCTCCAGACTTTTGAGGTACAAAGGCGTGTGGTAGAATTAGTGTCTCTGAATGACCGTAAGTGGCCCATAGTGAGTGAGTGAGCCCAGTGCAGCGTTCCTGAGACACTGGCCATGCATTGGATCAGCCATAAGGAAAATGAAAGGATGGATGGATGGAATGAGGGGTGGATGCATGCATGCATGGATGGATGGATGGAATGAGGGGTGGATGCATGCATGCATGCATGCATGGATGGAATGAGGGGTGGATGCATGCATGGATGGATGGATGGAATGAGGGGTGGATGCATGCATGGATGGATGGATGGTTTTTCTGTAGAATCTAACAAGCATTTCTCAGATTCAACAGATATCAGGACATATTTAAATAATTAAGTGGTATGTTTTAGCTGGCCACATACAGAGCAATGTAACATTTTTAAATAAAATTTGATTATATGAAAATAACACCAATTCAAGAAATAGAAGACATTTTAATGACTGACAGACATAGAACTGCTGGGCCTGATTTGGCCCCCAGAATCTACCAGGTATCGATGTATCTACGTCCCGCAACTTGAGCGTCATGTAGAGGCCAGTTTTACAAACAAAATATAAAGAATGGAAGTGGGCAGTATGGAAGTGCAGTTAAAGCAGGAAGCCTCCAGGGGCCTATGCAGGGCAGAGTCTTCCACTTCACACCAGTCTTCCATATGCAAGGCAGAGTCTTCCACTTCACACCAGTCTTATATATGCAAGGCAGAGTCTTCCACTTCACACCAGTCTTCCATATGCAAGGCAGAGTCTTCCACTTTACACCAGTCTTCCATATGCAAGGCAGAGTCTTCCACTTTACACCAGTCTGCCATATGCACGGCAGAGTCTTCCACTTTACACCAGTCTTCCATATGCAAGGCAGAGTCTTCCACTTCACACCAGTCTTCCATATACACGGCAGAGTCTTCCACTTCACACCAGTCTTCCATATGCAAGGCAGTCTTCCACTTCACAGCAGTCTTCTATATGCAAGGCAGAGTCTTCCACTTTACACCAGTCTTCCATATGCAAGGCAGAGTCTTCCACATGCAAGGCAGAGTCTTCCACTTTACACCAGTCTTCCATATGCACGGCAGTGTCTTCCACTTTATACCAGTCTTCCATATGCACGGCAGAGTCTTCCACTTTACACCAGTCTTCCATATGCAAGGCAGAGTCTTCCACTTTACACCAGTCTTCCATATGCAAGGCAGAGTCTTCCACTTTACACCAGTCTTCCATATACACGGCAGAGTCTTCCACTTCACACCAGTGTTCCATTTCCTGCCACCACTCTGCCAAGCCACCCCTTTTCCGTTCCCCAGGCCTCTGGGAAAATGGGGCCACCTGGGCTATTTTTTTGAGTATTTATTTATTGTTCTCCAGGTGGGCAGATCTAAGGGTGCGGCTCGATCCCAGGGGGCTTCATTGTTGGTCCACAACACAGGTGGTGCACTTTGCCAGGCAGCTTCTGTGCAGGGTGCTGGGAGAGGAGAAGAGCGTGCACCTGTCTGCCGTGGTGGCGGTGGGCTGTGGCTGCTCTGTTATATATGTATATATATATTGCTGGGAGAGGAGAAGAGCGTGCACCTGTCTGCCGTGGTGGCGGTGGGCTGTGGCTGCTCTGTTATATATGTATATATATATACTGTATAAATATATATAAAAATGTGTGAGTCACTATGATAATTCATTTATTGCTAGGTAAATTAACACTAACTGAGTGCCTCTCTGCATATTGTTTGTGAAAATGTGTCTGGACGTCACACGGCTCTTTGGATCTGCTGTAAATATTTTGCTTTTAATTGAATAATCTCAAATTTAAACAGATAAACATGTAACGGGCATCATTTAGCATCCGCCAGCGCAGAGCGGGCGGTTATCAGACGGAGCGCGTCTCGCCGGGGCGTCCCCTGCTCCTCCTGCCTCCGTACCGTGCCTCTGAACAGACGCTGGAACATACTGGGAGATAAAATTGCCAGGGGCTGGAACAGCAAGGCCAATAGAGCCTTCACAAACGGGGACTTATCTCTCAGGGGCAAATGGGCTAAAATAGCCAGATAACGTGGAAGTGGAGCCCTGGTAGGAAACTGGGGAATCCAAACGCCAGCGATTCTTCATCTGTCATTTCCAGCCTGTCGTCCTTTAAGCGGTTTGTTAGGACAGAGAAAATATAAATTACATGAAAATGGCCTCAGTGATTGTCAGAAGCGATGAATTGTGTAATTTTATTGCCAGCGAAAATATTGCGTTGTTCAAAAACAGCTCTTGCACACGAAAAATGCTGTCTTATTAAAAAAAAAATTATGCTCCAATTGCAGTTGTTTGCAGGTGCTGACAATTATCGGAAGCAGGTGTGAGGTTCGGGCATCTGAATTTCATGCAAATGTCATGGCATAACTGGGGGGTGTACATGAGTGAGGTTGGCGGTGTTAATGAAATGGAATAAAGAATCACAGAGACTCACATCTCCGTTTGATGTCTGCGATGCCGCGTCTGTTCTTTTGTAACACAGTCGATAGCTTCGCCTTTGTTGTGCTCATCAATTAAAAATAAATTAAAGCATCTCTCAAATACACAAACAGCACTCCGGAAACTGACCAAAGAAGGAGCCTGGAATGCTGCTAATGAATAATCTGGGATTAAAAGGGTCGTGTTAAGGTCAAAGGCAATTTTCGATGGTCGTTAAACCTCAGGGTATGAGCCATGGACCATATAGCTGAGGATGACAATAACGATACTTTGACTTTAGTTGACTTTGGTTCCAATCCAGGAAATGGTGCTCAATACTGTCTTAAAATTGGCTCAGCTTCCCGCAGGTTGACGAGCTCTCTGCGTGGGCCCTTGCTGGACAGGAGCCGGGGGTTATAGGCCGGCTTCCGAATGGAACGGCAGCATGGGGAACGCCTCAGCATAGCATGGAGGGGTTGGCTGGAATTCTGCTCAGCCAATAGCGTCTCACTTGGAAGGAGTCCCTCTCCCGGCCCGACGACACGGCAGATGTTCTGTCTCTCATTTCCCCTCCACCGAGGAGGTGATAGGTCACTGGGACGGGGCAACGTGCTTTCCGCCCACACAGCCCGCGGGCACAGCGGGAGGGAGGAGAGCAGACAGATGAGGGGGACAAAGAAGGCGAAGGCGTTGAGTATCTCGGCCTCAGCGGGTGAAATGTCTCTGTATGGGTTCTGGCAGAAGCCATCTGGCTGCCATGATTCACAGTCAATGCCCAGGCTCCTAATAAGCAGGCCATCCTTCAGCTGAGACAGAGCCCTGAGTTTGGTACTGTGTCTCATATGCAGTCCCACAGTCCACCACAAGGGGTGCCGTCTCACCCGGCCTGCACATCAGCCTGGAACATATTACATTCATGGCACCAGACAGAAATAGAGCTTGGCATATATTGTGGCTAAGGATGCTGGTTTTGTATTCGTTTGGTCGCATGGTGGTTTAGTGCATTCTTAAGTATTATGTCTAGGCCTGTGGGTTTCACTCCTGCCCCATGCAGGTGTTGAGTTTGCATGTGCACAGTCAGACACCGTGAGGTCATGTGGTTTGATCTCCCAAAATCGCCTTCAGTGTGTATGTGTGTGTGTGTGTGTGTTTGGGATTGAGTCCTTTCTGTAGCTCAGGGTTTTCAATACTGAGCCTATGTAATGGATAATTGAATCTATACAAAATAAATAAACTTAAATGAAATAGTACAGATCTTTATAAAGAAATGATTGTTTTTACTATAACCTAAGTACTCCCATATACATGCATACTATTTGTAGCTCAGGGTTATATTAATTGTTAAATGTTTTTTCTTTCAGTAAGCAGGAGATCTGACACTCAGCAGAGATAACGGATTAACATGCTTCCTCGATAACCGTGGCGAGTAGCTACCATGCTGCCAGGTCTTGCTTTTGTTTACAAAGTAATTTGAGCTCAGTTATAGCATGAGGATGTCTTCAGACACAAGGACTTTTGTGCATCATGGAGATTAAAGTTGATACAGCGGGTTGTCTTTCACGTATTTCCTCACGAAACTCAATTCTTGCATGTTACTTTTACCTTTCATTTATTTTACCCAATTAAAAATTAGCCACACTCTTTGTTTATTTATGTATCGTATTTGTATATCTCAAGTGATACTTAATATGTGTAACAATATATGTGAAGTATCTTTTGTATTTGTAGGCATAAGAAAATAGATTTGACATCTAGCTTAGAAAACTTTATTTATTCATCTGTATTTTAGGGACCTTTCTGGACTGGTAGGATGATGTAGCTTCAGGCATTAGTTCATTATTTATAGGCTGTAGAGGTTGGATTGTGAGTAATTATGGGACTTGGCTCACGTCTCAATTTTTGTATTTTGGGTTTTTACTGAAGCTCAGACAAATCACAGATGGTGGAGACAAAGTTACTCAGTCCCCTTATTCAAGGGAAGTCACTTTCTTAAAATGATATCAATTTGGTGATAGTTTCAGAAGTTTTGTCAGGTAATGCTGTGTACAGGTGACTTACATCACAATCAGCAATTAGAAAAGGTGCAGTGCATTTTGGGGACACATTCTCTATTTGGAAGTACGGGGTGGATGGAGCATCATTTTTTTTGAGGTTGAAAGTTAATGTCTGTACTAGCTGTGGAATTCACATTATTGTGGATTGCATTATTTCCAGGCTTATCAAACCATTCAGTGTCCACTTCTGTTGGATGTCTGCTTTGTCATCATGGAAGTCTCCACTCCCATCGAGAACGAAATTACATCATGATGAATGGGGCCTGGCAGAATGGCTCCATATTGGGATTTACCTTGTCCTCCAAGGAGCTCAATGGGGTTAAACAGCTTTCCTAAAACCCTTCAGCCTGGAAAATGAGCTTACAGGTCCAAACGATTGTGCCATACCTCTCATCATGAACAGCGTGTGGAGTCACTCGTAATATCTTCTGGACATGGTGTAGAAATTTTTGGCATGTGTCCTGCAGGATCACTTTTGTGTGGCACATAGATTAATTCATCCTTCCACCTATACATTTAACAACTTGTCATTGTCAAATGTCCCCCTATACAGTTATCTTTAAGCTGTGGAGGGGGCTGGCTTTTGTTTTCAGGTACCCCATTCACCAGGGCCCCCTTTCCTCAGAGTCTGTTTTCTCCCTTGACTCTGTGAAGGCAGACTCTGGTTCTTAACTCCCTGGCTCCTGCACCATCCTGCCTTTGAGCTCTCTGCTGTGCGGCAGGGGTGTAGCAGATCTCGTCCTGCCTGGATGGCTCCCTGCGCTGAGCATCTATGCCTAGCAGTATCGCTACACATTTTTATCACACAGAATATAGGGACAAATTAATACAAAATTCTGACTGGACTGGCCTTATGACTGGCTTGGTGTATCCTCAGATGGACATTAGCCACCAGCGAGTTAATACTTTAATATTTCTATATGACTTGGCTCCTTTAAAGCACTTAGATTTGTTTAACACTTTCAACCTTAATGTCCAAAAAAGGCTGATAAGGGAAATTGAGAATCTTTTTTTTACTGAACAAAAATCGAAACACTTCATCCTTTCCTTTGTTTTCTGTCTTTCTTTCTTTCCATTTTTTAACCTCTTCATCTTCTGGACTTTTTCTTTTTACCAAATTTGATCTGCAGCTTCTATTCCTTTACCGCAACGCCTCACCCTAGAGAGCCCTTAGCTCGTGGTAATTATTGTACATTCATAAAACATCCAGATGATAGATTTAGGCTCATTCACGGCTAAGCTCCAGCGTGGCCCTGCCTGGGAAATATGCTGTTTTGATCGATCGATTAAATGTCTGAAATACCCATAATGTATTTATCTCTCTATATTGTCAAAGTTATAAAATACAGTATGAGGCAATAATTGCATTCGAAACATTTTTAGCATTTTGAGCATTTCTATGTTAAACACAGATAGGGCCAGGTCAGGTCATGCCACCGGGCTTCTCTGCTCTGCTCCTGAGCATCTTAAGACCTGTAGGAGATAAATGACCCAGGTGCACACCTCGCTCGCCAGTCCCCAACCATGCCACAAGACGCCTGCATTCTCTCCCACAGTGTGTCTGCTCCTACACTTACAAAACTGGCCAAAAACTCATTTAACCTTTACTCTCTATAACCTTTACACCTGTGTATGGATGAGTATGAGAGCAGAAACGGAGCTGCTTTGTAGCGATTAACTATAGCAGAGTTTGCAGCCGTGCTTTCAGTCCCTCGTCTTGGGGAACCCCGAGGACCAGATTGGGAGACAATAAGCTAAAGCATAATGCAAGAGTGATGCAGGAATGTCATGCAGAGGACGCTTCCTTCGTCTTCTGCCTCCATTGCCACCTCCCCCATCACCATCCCCATCTTATTCCCCTAAATTTCGCATTCTGTCAGTAATACCCATAACGTCTGGCCCACATGGCAGCCGAGCAGACCTGTCTGCATCATCGCTTAGCCCCCTGAGCTCCATGTGAATTCGACGCCCTCCCACACACGTATAGAAGGCCCCTTGTAAAGAGTACTCGCTTGAATAAAAAAAGGTATTATTATAGTCACTTGGACAACAGCTGACCCCCTGTCAAGCCTTCGGAATGAGTGTCCGGTGGCTGCTCCCGCTGGTGGAGGGAAAAATTCCCTGGGTTGGGACTAAAGGTTTCCTGACAGGAGGCCAGCCTTGTGTGCTGTGAAAAGGTTGTTCTGGATGTCAGCGAGCTGGCACTGCTGGGACGCCCTGCTCCACGGCTCTGCCTCGCCCCGCCCCCGCTGGGACGCCCTGCTCCACGGCTCTGCCTCGCCCCGCCCCCGCTGGGACGCCCTGCTCCAAGGATCTGCCTCGCCCCGCCCCCGCTGGGACATCCTGCTCCACAGATCTGCCTCACCCCGCCCCCGCTGGGACGCCCTGCTCCACGGCTCTGCCTCGCCCCGCCCCCACTGGGACGTCCTGCTCCACGGCTTCCATTTCCTCTTTAGCTATATGGATTAGAAATATAGAGTCAGAAACTACTTTGATTTCTGCGACGGCTACGCTTTGGCGGTTGGCAGCGAAACAACCTGATTCTGATCTCGCATGGGAAAAAAAATGACCATATTGTCGAGTCCAACAAGGAAAACAAACAAGTCGGAGAGATTAACATGTGTTCAGCGAGATATGAATAAACGGCAGGTATATTCCGGTCATAGCGTCTTCCAGAGGCCGCCAAGTGCTGTGTCTGTAAAATTGTCATCGTTGGCTAATGGTGGTGCTGATATCAGAGTAAGCAAACCACAAGAAATGTGCGACTTGTAGGTGGGACACATAAGAAGATGTAGGGTCACCAGCGGGCCGTCGTGAGGAGTGACAAGCAGGCCGGAGGCTGCGGTGGGGCAAATACCTTCAAAGAACTGGATCCAGGGAAAGCTGCGGCCTCACGGCTAACCTTTGTGGCAGATCCAGTAATCCATTCCACCTCTTTCAAGTACAGATAATTACATATGTACTGGCATTTCTCACCGTGCGTGAAACCTTTGTTCTGCATTACATATTACTAGCAGAGGTATAAATATCTAGTCAGTAAAAATACAGACCAAGATTTTGTTTAAAACAAATGAGACGTGGACTGGAAACAGCTGGGAAAACCGGGATTCCACAGGAGGGAAACGAGGGGGCGTGGCACACAGTAGGGAAACGAGGGGGCGTGGCACACAGGAGGTAAACGAGGGGGCGTGGCACACAGAAGGATTGGACGGGAGGGACGTAACAATACCTATATAAATTGGGAATATCCATTCGATTCATTTCTATGGGAAAAGCCCTATTCCCATTCATGACACTCATAACCCCTACCCAGCCCTAACCTTAACCATAAGTAACCAACCCAAAGACAAGACTTTTGGCATTTTTACTTTTTTTTTGCATTCATGGATTTTTATAAAATTGAGGTTATCCAAATGGGGACCTGAAAAGATGTCCTCAGAAGTAATGTAATTGTATTCCATTTTCTTGAATATATTTAGTCATTGTTCCTTGATAAAAACTATTCTGTTTTATTCCTCAAGTTTCATGTTTCTCTCACAGCCAAGTGCACAAGTTAAAAGTAAAAAACAGATCAAATACTGAAAAATGACTACTTCGGAGTGGGGGAGTGGGTCCGTGAAGCACGACCAAATAGTCGATATGTAATGTGATGACGTGGGTGCATGAATGGGCAGAATGAATCTATCGGCTCTCCATGCCCGACACCCAAAGCTCGCCCTAGGCAGCTTAATGGCTCTGATGGCCACCATACGATATAGCTTTCGTATGCAGCCAGAACAAACTCACTTGCCATTTCCAGAAGATACTCCTCCTTTGAAATCTGAGATAATTTATAACTGGCGATATTAAAAAAGAAAGAAAAAAAAGTAAAATAAGTCAGCTAGAAGGCATGGTCATTGGTCTTCCATTGTTTCTCTTTAGTTTTGCTATAAATGTTTTATAAAGCTGAGCTTTTAAAAAGGCTTTTATTGCAGTTTTGGTTGTAAAGGTGTCTTTAAATAGCATGAAGAGATGGTCTCCTGCTTGCTGGGTCCGGTTAATTGAATTTAAAAACCTGTGGAGAGGCACTCTACCCTAGCTAATTAAGAAATGAAGATGGCTTGTTACAGTAAATGGGCAGCCCCCCCCCCCCCCCCCCCCCCCCCCCCCCCCCCCCCCCCTCCCCCCCCCCCCCCCCCACCGCCTCCCCCCCCCACCCCCCCCCCCCCCT